>WYDI02009763.1:0-31150 GCA_009867235.2 Psittacus erithacus
AGGTATTCCATACCACAGCACGTCATGCCCAGTATATAAACTGGGGGCAGTTACCCAGAAGGGTTAGATCACTGCTCAGTCGGGCTGGGTATCGGTTGGTGGATGGTGAGCGGTTGTATTCTCTTCCCTTGTTATTTCCCTTCTCATTATTATTATTGATGGCAGCAGCAGCAGTGGTTTGTGTTATACCTTAGTTACTGGGCTGTTCTTATCTCAATCCATGGGAATTACATTCTTTCCATTCTCCTCCCCATCCCTCCAGGAGCCGAGGGAGGGAGGGGAGGGAGTGAGCCAGTGGCTGCATGGCTCTGAGCTATGGCTGGGCTTAAACCACCACACTAAGGAAATGAAGCAATTTCCCCAGTTGATCTCAACAGGACGTACTTGCCCTGGTGACGACTCACAGCACTTTAGGTCGTATTGATTCTTGCAGGGAAAGAAAGGTGTACCCTAAGCAGCCATCCTGCTGTCCCTTGACATGTTGCCCCTGTGCTACTGTGTCTTTTGGGGACAAAAAGTTTGCCCTTTTTGTACCACTGTTTCCTTCTCTCTCATCTCACAGCATCTCTCTGGCTTTTGCTCTTGACCAAGGTACAGTTACATTATTGCAAGATCAGGATGTCCAGGTTTTTCCTTCTTCTGCAGTAATTAAGGCTCCATTGGCACACATCTTTTCACCTCTTTATCGTATCTCCACACCCAGGGCAGCTTAATTCTCCAGTCTCATTTTGAGGAGTTCAGTTCATTACAAAGTAGGTGGAAAAGGCTGAAAATCAAGTTCTTTTGTTAATTTTTCCACCTTGCCAACATTCCTGTCCTATGTAATCCAGTGACACAAGAGCTAATTCATTGCTTCTTAGAAGTGTTTTGAGGACAATGAACATTTGTTTTGCTTTTAATCCTCTCCTTGAATGAGTGGTACAGAAAACTTCAAAACTCTCCATCCTGTCATGAACATTATCCATGGAAATTAACTACGTGTCTTCCCCCAGTTCATCAGTAGATGGTGGCAAAGAGTTCTTGCTCATCTGAGTTTCAGACCCCAGGGGCTACACAAATATGACAATAACAACAACTGATGGGTAACATTTTGCCATCTGCTGCACTCTTTAGTTTCAGCTGCTCTATTTGTGTGTGTGAATGAACCTGTTGCAACTTCTGGTTGCCTTCCCACATGAAAAGCTTTGTGAGAACACAGAATCATTTGCTGGTGCCATTTCCTTTTTCCAGGTAGCCCTTAACTTCCCAAGGCTTCCGGACCTTATTTCTCTGACTGGATCTAAAGAGTACACCTCTCTGAAACTGCCTAGGTACTTCTTCTCACTAACTCCCCTTTGTTATTATTTACTCTACACCTGAGTTATTTAACTCTGAGGCATATGGGAGTATGATGTGTATTGAATATGGGGCAAAAGACAACTATATTGCAAGTTGCATTGTTCTATAATTAGGAAATGAAATGAAAACCATTTGTCTGTGCAGGAAACCAACACAAAATCATACAAAGTCTCTTACATGGAAGATCTTATCAGAGAAATAATTATCTCCTGAAATTACAAGCACAGCACTTGAATTCTCAACAGCGTCTTACAGTGTTTCATTATTACAATTTCATAGTACAATAAGATCAGCAATCCTAAAACCTTTATTTGGGATTAGAAAACAGATTATATTTTTTTATGGCCAAAAATGCATTGCAATTTTATATCAGCAATGTGCTAATAACAACACCAAATTAGCATCATAATCTTTACTTGTAGGCAGATCACAGCATGTGTCTACAGTCTATCCCCTAGCAACACAGCTTGGGAGGCACATAGAATTGTGGGCACCCTTAGCATTGGCAAGAACATTGCAAAAAAGCCTGAAGAAAAGCTATGGGGTGATCAACAGTGTTGCTCCTAAGACTTAATCTGTTTCTTAGTTCTACCTCCAGTCTGAATTGTAAGCTGACATCTGTGACAAGGAGAAATAGTGAATGCCATTTTTATTGCCAACATGGTGTTCTTTCTTTTTTTGTTTCACCATTACTTCATACCCATCAGAATGTCCTTCAGTTGCAGTGGGGAAAAACAGTTTCCTCAATCATTCAAAACCATTCTTGGGAGTGAAAGTCAAACCCATTTCCTCCCAAAGAGAAACACAAAGAGTGAGAACTGACCTATATTGAAATACCCATCCACATTAATAGCTATTAAATGCTATTCCTAATAATAACATTTAAATTCATTTTAAATACTTAAGAGGAAGTAAGGAATGTCACTGTGTACAGCTAACTGCAGGAAGCTTGACTGAAGAGAGAAAAACAAAGATGGTGTTTAAATGTATGGGAAACGACGCAGGAAGTAATACAAAAGATGGAATAAAAAGAGATTTGGTCTTGCAGTCAAACATCTGCCACTGTGAAAAACCTCAAAGTAGAGATTCTGGATACAGAGATATGAAAGGCTCAACCCACTTAGTGTGGATGGGTGGCAAAGAGTGGGGAGCTTTTATAAAACAATTAATAGTAAAAAGGTCAGTCAAACAACAAGGAGACTTTCAATTAAGCTAAAAAGTAATGATTCAAAGCTTAGAAAAGAAAACCTGAGTCATGCATAATTAACCTGAAACATATTGTCACAACATTTCACCAGTACCCAGCAGCTTAGAGGAATGTAAAAAGAAGGCTGAGTATTAGTTAAACAGCACAAACGTTAATTGAATGCCCGACATGGCATACATAATGTGCTTAGTCTTTAATTATATGTCCACAGTCTAATTCTTGCACACAAGGATCCCTGCTTTAAGCATGGAGAAGATGGACCAAAGCAGGGACAGAACTGTGCTTGTATGAGTAGTGCACTGCTGCTTAGCTTTTGAGGGTTTGGTTTTACCACCACGAGGATCTTCTTTCAGTTCATAATTATGCAGCATAGCAACACTCACATTAAGCATTTCAAAGTCCTAGATGTTATATTCTGAGGGAACACAGAGTCATTGACACCAGCACTGGTGACCATCAGTGTTGATCAAATGTACTGCATTTGCCCATAAAGACCTTTCAGTTTTCTGCAGAAAAAGATATGGGGTATGGGCAGGCAGCAAAATGAAGATGAAGGAGTAATGTGCCCTTGCAACAATGAAAGAGGAAGAGGCCCTGGGTCACATATAGAAGGCTGTAGCCAGTAGATCAAAGGAAGTGGTCATTCAACTCTAAACAGAATGTGTTAGGCCAGATTTGGTCCCCTCAGTTACAGAGAAACCTTGAAGAGCTAGAGGTGGTCTAGTGAAGGGCCAAGATGATGGCTGGAACTGGACATCTGAAGTTCTGGATGAAAGAACTGGACATCTGAAGAAAGGCTGAAAGAAAGACTGGTTTTGCTAAAAAAATAAATAAAAGAAATGGGTTTTGCTAGGCCTGGAGAAGGAAAGGCTCAGGGGATCTAACCATGGTCTTCCAACACCTAGGAGACAGCTGTAAAAAAGTGGAGGTGTTCTTTACACAGGGGCGCATGGTGACAGGAGAAAAGGCAGAGGGCACCAGTTGCTTAAAGGAAAATTTTGTCTGGATATGAGAAAAAAAGTTTCATTGAGAAAGCACATGAGCATTGGAATGCATTGTGCAAGGAAGTGGAGGAAATATTCAAGACCTGGCATAACAAGGCGCTGAACAGCCTAACCTAAAGCCCGGCTTAGAAAGTTCATACAGATAATCTCCCCTTCTAAATGAGACATTTCTGTCTCTCACTGCCCTATCCTATCTCCTCTGTGCTGGAGGGGAGAGAGCAGCTTCATGCTCAGCTTCCCCCATGCTCCATGCATGAAAGAGGAGCCATACTGTTTAAGAATGCTTCTGGAAAGAGTTAGGGAAACACAGAATTAAAGCGCCATTTACAGCTTCCAACCTCCCACCTCATAGAAGACAGGGTTTGTCCTGTCTCTGCTGCCTGAAGGTCCTGAAAAATATTCCCTGTCTCCTTCCTTCACTATGGAAGAGGCTGTCAAATTATCACCCTAATAAGGATAACCATCTCTCCAAATGGGAGAATATGTTGACCTGTGTAAAATAACATCATTCCAAACCCATATCTTCCAGTAGCAGTGTATTACAATGTCTCCTAATGGATTTATTAGTTACCTCCTTGGTTTGAATAGGACAGGAGGCACTGCTAAGGTGAATTATGAGGTTAACAATGAGAAGCAAGCATTGCGTGCTCCGCTGATGACTCAGAGCCCTTCCAGAGATGTACATATTAAAACCAGCTGGAAAATATCAGACAACATAAAAAATACACCATTGCTTCCCTAACCTCTGATGCTGTAAATAAACTTGGAAATTTAGTATTGATTATATCTAACTTTAGTGGCAGTGGTGGAAAATACTGCACCACAAGAGTAGCAGCATGGCTTTTGATTTATCTTAGTGACAACCATCAGACCCTTCAATGCCTCAATGACAAATAAGCACAGAAGTGGACAGATACGCAAACTGCAATAGAATTGATTTATATGGAGTGGGAACTCTGTACGCACGTGCAGTCATATCCGCATGCTGGTTGATATATACTTCTCTCAAACTATTTCTGTGCCTGATTTATAAGGCATCCAGTATGTTTCTGATCTGACAGCACCTGCAGTGCTGGCTCAGCTTTAAAAGCATACCCATGTTCCTAGATCATCCATAAAGTTCACAGGACAATTGCAGATGAACAGAGTGTATGATCTTCCTCCTGCTTAGTCTCCTTATGTGTCTCATCTCCACACATTACACCATGAACTGAAAAAAGAGAAGAGAACAGTTTAACAAGTGTTCATTGGATTTGAAAGGTAAAATGTTAATATATTCCTGCTTCAAATATGTCTCTAAAATGAGAGTTCAAACTTGAGAACAACAGGTCCTGGAAAAAGGGTCCCAATTAATCTTTAAGAAATGTCAATTGGCTAGATACAAAATTAAATGTAATGGAAAATAGTTATTATAATTAATAATAAGACAAAATCATCTTTGAGAGCAAATAATTTTTATTGATCAGGATTATATTGTATAGACAACTACTTAATTCTGATACGGAACACCAAGCAAAGTACCTAAGGCTCAGTTACTAATTCCATAGTGAGAGATCAACTACAAAGCAGTAAGGTGAGAATGAATTTAGAATGTAAGCACTTTTTGTGACTCACCCAAAGTCATAAAGGAAATCATCTGTAAAGCTAGGACTGCAGTGCAAGAACCTTTGGCTCTAGGCCCACCCTTCGACCCCATGCAGATTTACCTTGGATAAAGTTTGAAGGCTGTTATGGACACGTGATGTATGCAGTTTATCAGGTTATAAAACCACAGAAGTACATCTCCGAGTTTTCCCTGCTTATGTTCAGCAGAAACGAAACATCCGTCCTCGAATTAAACAAACAGAAGGTGAGAATGTGGAATGCATATTGCCTAGAGTGACTAGCAATGTAGGTGTTTGCTTCTAGAGATATTACTGGATAGAGAAGTAGGTCCATGGCATGAGTGAACTGTATCACGTTGCTAAAATAAAACCAGGAAAGCAAATCACAATGCCCTCCTCCTCCAAATGCAAGAGTCCCCAGTCCCAGACTTTGAAATATATATTAAAGTACACTTGACAGTCATTTTCTTTTTCTAGGTACATGTCATTTCTTGTGATTCAATGCCTAGGTGTACCACCTTAAATCTTAACTTTCCTTTGGTAACTGTAATAGTTCTCCTTTGGGGGTCTTTTCCCACAATTCTTGATTATTTTCTGGCCTTGAGCAACTTTTGAACCGACAAATATTCTTCTAAACTTGTCTACTTTGCTCCTTTCTTAGTGTGTTCCAAACTGCTCGAAATTTACTCAAAGCCTTCCCAAAGCTGGGTCAGCACTTCCACATTCAGGTTACTATTGCAACAACAAATGAAATTGCATGGATACAAAGCAGTGTCTTTGAAACCAAATGGACCATTATGGCTCACTTATACAAAGCTGTATTATCCTCTGTTGCCCCTCCAAACAGCAGAAGAAATTCAATAGAAAGAGCTTGGATGCAGAGCAGTTATTTAGTCTTCCTCTCTTGCATTTATCACATTTTTTTCACTGCCACAGGCTTATGCACCAGCCACCATTCTGTGCTGTGTCTTTCCCACATTTGGTAGGTGGACATTTCCAATTTAGAAATAAAGATCATTCAATGTAAGGCAATAAGGCATTTCCATACGATCATGTTCAGCATCTTTGACCAAGGAAGCCCTTTCAGACATTGCAAACAATGGATAAACTTCGATCATATGAAAATCTCCGCTGAAGCCAACCCATGAGACTGCAGATCTGTTGATGTACCATGAAGTACACTTCAGGACTTCATTACCGTAACCTAAATCCAGACTCTATTTACTGATAGCTGTGCTGTCTCAGCTCCTTTCCTCTCCATTATTTCCAACCAACATAACAGAGCTATCTGGGGTTTGGATATCATGTCTCTTTCATATCAGATCCCTTTTTATTCTCCTTAACCCATGTACATTAGTCTGCGGTTTAGAATACAACTGATATGCAACAAAAGCATGACTTTTTTCATGTGTGCAAATATTCATGCCAGATAAAATTAGTCAAATAAGACTACAGGAGCACGAAATCACCCAAAATGCCAACAAGGAAACATGAGGATTAAAGAAGATATTAGTGAAGTGCATGGGCAAATTTGCCCATTTGATCAAACCAGCAAGGGACCATTGGAACACGTTGGGGTGCCAGGACCTCCTTGCTTAATGCTTACATGGAGGTAATTCTTCTCAGGCTCTTACGTTGTTGAATCATTAACCCCACACAAAACAACTTATCATTATTTGGATTACTGCTCTGCTGGAGGTATCAGAGGAGGCTGGAAACCATTACATTAGTTATGCATAATAAGACTCAGCACAGCCATGAATGGTTTACTGTGTAAACAGAGCACGTGAAAGGTAGCATTATCACAGAATCATCATAGAATGGCTTGGGTTGGAAGTGACCTTAAGGATCTATATAGTTCTAACCCCTGCCATGGTCAGGGACATCTTCTACTAGAGGAGGTTGATCCAAGCCCCTTTCCCTCTGGCTTTGAACACTGCCAGGGATGGGGCAGACACACTTTCTCTGAGTACCCTGTGCCAGTGCCTCAGAACCCTCACAGGGAAGAATTTCTTTGTTATATCTAACCTAAATCTACCCTCTTTCAGCTTAAAGCCATTACTTCTTGTTTTATCACCACATATCCTTGTAAGCCCCTTAGGTACTGGGAACCTTCTCCAGGCTGAACAAGCCCAACTTTCTCAGCCTATCTTCATAGGAAAGGTGCTCCAGCCCTCTGACCATCTCTGTGGCCCTTCTCTGGACTTACTCCAAAATTCCCATGACCTTCTGATGCTGGAGGCCCCAGAGCTGGATTCAGTACTCCAGGTAGGAGTAAAGGAGGGCAATCCCCTCCCTTGACCTGCCAGTCATCCTTCTTTTGATGCATCCCAGGATACGGTTGGCTTGGGCTGCAGGCGCACATTGCTAGGTCATGTTGAGCTTTTCATGAACCAGCACCCTCAAGTCTTTGTCTGTATTATCACTTTTATTGACAGATAGGGATAACAGACACAGAGTCCTGATTTCCTGAGAAGTCTTTACTGTTCCTGCCCATTCTCATATATGCAGAGTCATTCCCTGAAACTCAATTGTCCATCTTAATCCACTATCTTAATTACCCATCTTCACAGAGCAAGGGGGTGGACACTTGATCTCACTTTATACAGGTGTACATGTGTCCAGGTGCTAACTATGTTTGAGTTTCACTTTGACTCAGGGGTGTATGTGCTTGAACAAAACTATCACTCCATGTTAATCTTGCTTCAGGACCAATGACTTAGATTTTCTAAGGCTGGCTATTAATTTTCGTTCTCATCTGAAGCTTCATTTCAGAACAAAAGAAAAAGAAAGAAAAAATAAATTATATAGTCACTTTAAAATGTTTTAAGATTTTTTTTAACTGAACATGCAAAACCAGTGGCTTAGTGTTACTCAGCATTGTTATTCACTTTGTCTGTGGCTCTGCAGCTGATGCTTAGCAGAGTCTGTTAATGAGGCTGGTCAGCATCCATCAAGACTCCTTTTTGGTTTGCATAACCAGACGCTAATGGAACCTCTGCTATTTTAGACTAAAGTGGGAACTTCAAGTGTGCAAGGCTGAATGCTGAAGCCTAGATGTCCCGTCAGACTCTAGTTCAGCGGTATCCACAGTGGGTCTGTGTTAGAGACTGGTCCTAGCAGGACTCATATACAGGCTTCAACATGTAGATAGGTCTGGATTTTCAGCAAGGCACTGCTCTACCACATGTTGAGTTCCTGATACGTGTTGGGATAAGACCTGGGCATGCACCATCCCCTCAGGTGAGATTAACAGAGGCATGGCCTTGGAGACAGCCCACAGGCAATACAGGACAGACAGCAGCATGCACAATGATGGTGCCATTGTGAGCAGGGGGAACAAATCATTTTATTACACAATGTAATGAAAGAAATAGGCAGATTTACAAAAAGCTGCGCCTGACAAGCTGTGAAAGCAAACCCAAATCCTACTTAAGTTGCATTTTATTTCTTTTGTACTTGCAAACCACAGGTGGGGCAAGAATTCCTATTAACTGAAGTATTTCAGTGCAAACACAAGCAGAATCTGCCTGCTCATGTCTGCAGCTGACTGGGTGATTCTGCTTTTCTTTGCACCAGAAAACGACTGTGTAAAGCCATTTTTGCACTGAAAGATGAGAGATTAAGTTTACCTGCTACACACTTGCTTGCCAAAGGGCAGGCAGCCTCCTGCTAAGTAATCTTTCCTAGGCAGCAGAATTTTTATGGCTCTTTAATGCTTTATCAGGTGCTAATCATCACGTTTTACTGTCTGAATAACAAACCTGCCTCCCTCAAGAAAGTTTTGGTTCACCTCCAAAATCCTGTTCCCAGAGTAGACAATATACTTTGATAGCAGTGACCACATTTCACCCTGTGCCTGATGAATTTCCAGAATCACAAACTGAATAAGAAGTACCTTTGTTAGCTGCAGCTTTTGATATTACAGAAGATCCTACATTTTATTTCCCAGGATACTACTGTTGAAGAAATCAGTAATTCTGGAGGAATAATCTATTTCCTCCCCTTCATTCTTGTGTAAAAATGTAGCTTGATTGAGGTTAAAGGATAGCAGTTTGATGCGTGTAGGGTAAAAATCAATCCCTTGCTCATGTGCCAGAACTGGACCAGCACAGAAAGCTTTGTATTCACAATAACATGAGCAAGTTTGTCTTTTCTCTGCTCCAGAAGGAAGAGAACAGAGTATATTCTCTCCTTTCCCATGATGGACTCCAAACTGATTCAAGTCAGCCCCTCAGTCAATACTTTCAATAGGTCTCTTAAGTGACTTAGAAACTAAGACTTAATTTTCACAGCAGTTTCCTGAACTCTTTTAAGTACTTTTCTTCTTCAGAAAGTGAGATTTAGGCTCCTAAAAGACAGGATTAGTTCTAAAAACTTTGCTCCCTTTCCATTAAGCTTTTACAACATTCAGCTGGTGAAGCACCACTCCCTGAAATGTTCCGGTGCCTGCTTTTGATTTGTCACTGAAAGAGCTGTTATTCCACACAGTATAAGGTCATAATGAGTTGTTCTGTCAAAAAGTCTTTAAGGTAGCTATCCTTGCCTATGTTTTTACCTGTAAAATGAACATAATCTTATAATGGTTTGCTTCAGTTGATTCTCCTCAGACAAAAACCAACTAACCCTCCAATGGCAATTTTAGCCTTTGTTTTTCACTGGTTTTAGAACATTTTATGAAGGAAATAAGAACAGTGAATGACTAACCCCAGGATTATTGTGACATCATCTTTGTGGGCTTCAGTTCAAAGCCTCACTGTTAATACAAGCTTTTCACACATGAATCATGCTGCAGCACACGAGTGTGGATGCCAAGATGTTTATCTGGTGAGTATGGGGCCACTGGCTGGGAATGTACTCCAAGGAGAAGGCTCTGTAAGGTCTGGTGGATGTTGCAGCCAAGTATATGGATGGGATGGCTGCCTCGAGACTGAAATTACAGGGCCTCAAAGACAGCTTGTGCCTCAAGGTCTGTGACCCACAAAATGTACATAATTGCTTGCAAAAGCAATCCCACACGTGTTTCTGTCTTGGTCATGTCAGGAGCATGGTCACTCGCTGGGAAATAGCCTGAACCATTGCTATTAGCCATTGCCTGCTGCATTCCTCCATATATCATGGGTAGAAAAAAAAATACTTTGTCCTGTGAAAGGTGGATGAAAGAGGTGATAAGAGTAGAGGGAACTCATTCTGACCCTATGCACCTGCTGTGTTGACTTGCCTTTTATATGGAAAAGTCACATTAAGCACAAGGTTGGTGTCATGGCGTTACAGATGGAGGGGTGTAGGGCGCACTACTGCCAGTATCCCACAGCCTTGACACTGTGGAGGTACAAGACACTCCTTTTAAGTCCTTTATCTGCCACACTGGAGACAACAGATTTCAATGCAGCATGTCCATGAGTTGCTGTTCTGGGCTAGATCACCAAGCTGTGATTCTACTGAACCTACATGGAGATTCAGGGAAAGAGCCCAGAGAAGCAAAAGTTGTCTACTTTAACCCTGGTTTAATATAACTCACATAAAGTCTGCAGCAACATTAGCTTCTGGCTTCTGTGTTATCAGGATTTCTAGATGGAGCTGGAGTGCTAAGCTCACTGCAGTCCTTCAGATATTGTTCAAGTGACTTGCCAAATATCTGATCTCATCAAAGGCATTTGTACAAGGTACACCTTGAAACTGAGATTGAATCCAGGGCCTCCAGCCAGAGGGTCCTGTGGGTTTTCAGAGCTTGAAGCGAATCTGGTCCAGTCACGCATGCAGAGATATGAAGATGAGCCAGGCTCCAAGAAAACAGAGGCTGTTTATGTTTTATCCTTAGTTTTCCTTGTCAGGGTGATATTTTTTCATTCTACTCTGACAGAAGCAGGGTAGCTGCAGCCCATCAACCCTTACAGGTTTTCTTCTTTAAGCCATGGTCACGTATTAAGAAATGTGTGTTTTCATGGATGCCTCCTCCCCTGTCATTCTGCAGACTATCTTTCCATCTGTTTGCAATCTCAAATCACTGCAGTGGAAGCAAAGGCAGGGGAACAGCCTTTCAAAATCCATGAAGTCTCATCATTATTCTGCACTTAGTTTTTGCTAAAGAACTAAGTTAAGTACAAGGGCAATGCTTTTCACCATCCACGGCAAATAAAAGAAGAGCTGTTTTGTCTTCTTATAAATCTGGCTGCTATCTCTTCAACTTCTGTTATGTCTAGTTCTGCTGCAGTGTATGACTGCTCATTTTGCAACCATGTGGTTCAGTTTCCTAAGACAACTCCTTTACACCACTAGCCTTGCAGCAACTTGTGTTTCTGTACCAGCAAAGATGGCTTATCATGACTGGAAGCTATTGACTAAAGGTACAGATATTCATGGCCTGTCAATGAACTCATTGTGAAAGCTATCTTACTATTCCTAGGTGTAATGGTAAGGGTAGTTGAGAAAGAAATACAAAAATTCTATTTTGATTTTTTTAATATACCTTTTTTAGCTGTTGATTGGAGAATTTCTGCCATTTTCCCTGGTTTTTTTCTTTTGCAACATCATTTCTAACAATTTAAGAATTCTCAATGTCTTTGTCCTTCATTAACCCATCTACTGTTTCCTTACTTCTGTTGGAAACCTTGTCATGTGCTAAATTCTGCAGAAGAAAGTCCACCAGGAAGGTCCACATGTGATGCGAAGAAAAAATACTGCGTGTTTCTTCTTAGTCACCTTTCTTTTACTTTAATTTTATGTCCATAGTTTTTTTACTGAAAGAGGTTGCAAATAATCTACTCTACCATAATTTTCAGTATAGTCATGCCTGATACAGAATCTAACATTGATTGCACCTGAGATGCTTCTCTGAACCTCTTCCAGCCTTATATAAATCTGGAAAGATGGGAATACCAGAACTGTATATAGCATTTAAGCGTGGGCAAACTATGGATTTTCTGCAGTAGCATAGTAATATTCTTTCCTTTGTTCCCTGCCACTTTTCTAATAATTGCTAAAATTTCACTTGCTTTCTTGACAGCCGAAGTGCACCAAGCTGATGTGTTCACCATACTGTCACAATCTCAGGCTCTCACACCTGAATGGTAATGGTCAGCTCGGAGTCTCTCATGTTATACATGCAAGTTGGATTGATTTCTCTCTCATGTCACTTTATATTTACCTCCATAGAGTTTCACCTGCCAGTCACCAAGTTCTGTGAGAGTTACACAGGGGAAATAACACAAGACTTTTCTTTTATTACCCCAAATGTCTTAGTATTATCAGCAAATTTTGTTAGTTCGCTGCCATTTCCAAACTGTTTAAGAATAAGTTTTAATATGGGTAAAGGAGGGAGGGCATGAAGCAGACAAAATGCAAGGGGGAGAATGATTCAGCGAAGCCTCCATAGCCCTTACCTGTGAACCAGGAGCACCAGAATTCCTCTCCTGATGGCCTTGGAGCTGCCTGTCCTGCACCACATCACAAAGGAAAAAAAGTAATTGCAGTTGCTTAAAACTTGCAGAAAATAGAAAATTGACTCCAGTGAAAACAGATCTCAAAGGCAGTGTGTTATTTGGCTCAAGCATGTGTTCAGGGACGAAGCAGTCAAAAGAAGACACAACAAAGAGTTCATAGAGTCATAGAATCATAGAATAGTTAGGGTTGGAAAGGACCTTAAGATCATCCAGTTCCAACCCCTCTGCCATGGGCAGGGTCACCTCACACTAGGCCGTGTCACCTAAGACTCCATCCAACCTTGCCTTGAACACTGCCATGTATGGAGCATTCATAAATTCTCAGGGCAGTCTGTTCCAGTGCCTCACCATTCTCACAGTAAAGAACTTCTTCCTTTATCTAACTTGAACTTCCCCTAAGTTTGAGTCCATGAGTTCAGTCTTTTCTACCTGCTGAAAGAGACTGGCCATTTCCAGTGTAGTTTTCCAGCATTACCCAAGAAGACACAGCAAACATACCCATATTTTCCTCAGAGAAAGACCTACTCATAGTATTTTCAGATCAAAAAAAAGAATTTTGCAGGCAATCTGGAGCAAGTTTCATTGCTCAGATTTCCTTCCTTCAAATATGCAGATGTACTAACCACAAGTTTTCCCTACAGCATTGTCTTAATGCTTTTAACTACCTATGTGCCTTCACATGTGCCTGCAAGGAAGTACTTGCACTCCAGTTTGCAGACAAGAGATAAGATTGGTTCAGAGCTAATGTCAGATTTCAGGGCAGGAATGGAAGAGGTGCCCACACTGTTGTCTAAAGAATCCTTAGCCTCTGAAGCAGCATTAGGCCATTTTCTCTCCCGGGTGATGACTCCCTGACACTAAATTTGTGAATACTCTGGAAGAAATCAGTCTCCAGGGTCAATGATTTGCTATCTTTCTCTGATGCTTAGTGAACAGGAGAGAAATTGACCTTTAGGCACTTTGTCTGGTTTCAAGAACATTGTTCTTTAAGGGTGAGAGAGGAATTTAGAGCTTCTGAAGCAGTCCCACCTCAGTCCTGTTCTTCCTTCACTCTGTTCCCACAACCAACTCTTCACTCAATTTCCTGACAAACCTATAGTCTTCACTCTGGTAAAACTGAATTATTGCTGCTAAATATAACTACAGGAATAATGCCACATATGCCATATGCCTGAAAGCCAGATTAATTATTGATTGACCAAAAAAAAACACCTCACAATGAAATTACTTAACTACCTAACCTCTGCTTAGAAGAAATGCCATTTCCCAGTGATGCTCTGCATTAACTGCGAATAACTGCTCAGCCAACAGGGAGCTGCTAAGTCATGCATTCAGCATTTAAGAAATTACAGTTCTGGTTCTCTTACCCCATGTTCTTTGTGTAAATACTGCCTGTAATTACACTGGTGTACACATACTTTACACAGAGATCATTTTGTGGTTGCAAGAGAGATGTCTTGGAGTCTCTATGATGAACTTGACATGTCTATGAAAGGGGGTGTACCAACTCAAACAGCCTTAACATTGTTTGCCATATGAACAACAGAAACAAATCCTCCATCCTTAATATTGGATATGCACTTGACAAAAGGCCTGTATTTCTGTATCTTTTGGGGAGTGATACCAGGAATTTGCTTTAAAAATCCTTGCTTTCCCTCATCACGACATGGACTATAAAAGGGTAATTAAGCTTATTATAGTAGTCCATATATAACAAACATGACAGCTTTCTTAGCAGCAGGATCACTGAATTTTTTACATGGCTTCTTTGAAGCACTCTCCTAGGGCTGAATTAAGGCTGTTGAGATAACGAAATTACACAATTCTGATTCTAAACTGTGCTTATTTTAGTCTTAATTATGCCTCTGCATTCCTTTGATTTTCAATACTTGTTTATTAGGTAAGTGCAATTCTCCCAGAATATCTGCAGTTATTAAAGTGTACTCCCAAAACGTAATTCTAATGTAATGTCATTTTTAATGTAGAGATTCTTTTATTTTTAATATTTAAACCCTTATACATAAGCAATATAAAAAGACACTTTAGAAAAAGAAATCCCAAGATAAATTTGTTTTTAGGTGCCACAAATATAATGAAACATTTCCATACAAATTAACTGAAGATTCAAAGGCATAGAATACTGCCTTTGCATCTTTGGGAGTTTAAGCTTAACTTTGGATACTTTGGATTTGCAGATATGTTCAAGTAGTCACTGTATTCTGGAAAAGCTGATGCAGATCTGTTTTCCTCTTAAAACCGGTTCCTATTAGTTTTCCCTGAGTACTACTCAATGAGGAGCTTGTCAAAACACAGAGAGATTCCTCTCTTTTCCATCCCTTACCTCGCATTGACCTTTCTATCCACCTCTTAGCAGTTTCTTCCTCCTTATCTCCGTGGTCCCTCTGCCTTTTCAGCATCTCTAGAGAGTCTCCTTTCTTGGTTTCTTTCCTGAATGGTTTTGTTGAGAAAGAGATTTGGTGAGAAATATGTTTTGCTTTTGTAATGGGATTAATGGCCAATTTTTGACCTTTTTTTTGTCTGCATTTCAACATTTCTTCCCTAGAAGTGGCTGACAATTCACTTCCACTTACAGGATACCCTCACATAAAGTGGTGTTCGGTCAAAATACCAGTCTCTTCTGCTCTCACATGGAGAGAGCATAAGACTCTGCCTTTAGCAAAGATGTTCTTTCTGAAAAGTGCTACAGGCTTTCCTCCGAAGAAGAAACATTATGTAGTTGAATAAACTGTTACCATAGTGTCTTTCTCTATTATACACATTCAGAAAGGGAATTAATTTCCCCAGGAAGTTGTTTTTTCTTTTTCTAAAAGATTACTTTTTAAAGATAAAATGACATGGTTGCCTTTTATGCCAATAACTATTCCTGTAAGATTTACTTGATGTATATATATTTGTACATATCCCCAGGTATTTTAAATAACTGTATAAACCAGTACATAGAAATACCTCGTTCACTTGGTTGCCAGCTGCATGGGGAGCCCTTCTCTCCTTTTCTTTTACTATGTTCCTGTGTACATCTACATAAAAATTACTTCAGTTTCCAATCCCAAGTGGGTTTGGGGGGAGATTTTGCAGAGGGGGTATTCTTTTTAAGAAAGAGAGCTGTGGAAATACATTTCTGTACTCTTTGAGACCTTTGTGTGAAGCGTTGCTGAAGCCTTGAACTTCTCTAGGACAACCAACCCCTTTAAGAATGCTATTACAACTTATTAAAGGAATGTGGGATCTTTGTGTGTGTTTGTAGAGATTTCCACTTTATCTGGTACAGCTTGTATGAGTTTATTTCCTTCTGAGCAGCTGGAAGGCAATGTCCAGGCTTTCACAGCCTTTTCAGCTAATAACACTGTGGTGAGATAGACAAAGGAAAATCCTGTTTAATAGACAGTCAAACACAGACCAAACATTCCCTCCCTCTCACACACTGCTTTGCTCAGATTTCAAGTTAAATTCCATTTTACTGAACTATATTACTGAATCCAGCAAGGGTAGGCAAGAATTCTTTGGTTATGTTTAGTTCACAAGTCTCTAGAGGCACAGACATTTATAGAAGCAAAGAGGTTCCTTAGACTGCTGCATCCTGATATGTAGATCCTGACATTTGTGTAACCCTGTTGCAAAGCATTTGTTTTCCTTACACACAAGTAATTAGTTTTAGGCTTATCTGCTAGGGGATGCACAGATTTTTATTGTCATTTCTCTCAAATAGATCTGGATTTCAACTAAAGTCCCTTTTTTCTTTTGTCATGATGGCACTATAGTACAGTTGAAGGGACATTACAGATAAAGGGAAACATAACTGTCTCACTGCACAGACTGTAGGAGCCAGTGCACCACTGCACACTGAGAGCCCATGTGGTAACTCCTCAACATCTTCTCCATGGATGACTGTTTTTTGATGGAGGCATAAACGTTGTCCTGCTTGTTATCTGTCCCCTGGTAAACTAAGACAGGATTTCTCTTGCCTAATTTTATCTGTCTAAAAGCAAATCTTATAACCTAGATTAATCTTGTCCATACTCACTCTGGAGTCAATGGGAAGCAAGAACAGTTGAAAGTGTAAGTTCTCTGCACCTCATGGATGGTGCAACTTAAGAAGGTAGTTGGTCCTCTTTCTGGTCTTCTCTTTCTTCTTTGCAATTATAAGAGGGAACCTAGACAACTAATTCACTTCTCCAATTGCAGAGAATCAATCTATGTCACTACAAGCAAAATATGCACTTGCAGTGTTTGACTTGGAAACAACCCCAAGTCTGCTCAGTATGCTCAGAAAACCTGAGGCTTTGTGTGTCCTTCCATAAACGTTTATGATAGTAAGACCACAAAGCTTGTGGAACACTGCACAAAATAAGGATGCTGGAAGGGGAACTTTTAGCAATGCCCATTTAACATAGGAACATGTGTTTACATCACCCTTACGAAGTTTCTGCCTTCCTCCGTTCCCTAGGAGAATATGACCTAAAACTCTGATTCTGCAAATGCAAAGCATGCTTGGCTTTACATACTTGATTCTTGAGTCATTCTGAATGAGTAGCACAGGGCAAAGCCGACCTTTTTCTTTCTCTCCTGCAGTTCAGAGAAATCAATAAGGTCAGAGGCATGAACTTAGAGAGTTTGATTAAGCCTTCTGCAAGACTGGGTATAAGCAAAGAAATAAAATCAAGGTGCAGGTCCCAGTCAGACAAGCACAAGACATGAAAGTGTTAAATCAGGAGAAACAACTATTGAGTTTTGCTCTGTCCTTTGGTTGTTTGAGGTACCAAAGGACCACTTCTCTTAGAGCTGCTGCTCTGGAGGGATGCTGGTCACTCATAGCTCCTGTGGTGAGCACTATGAGAAGCTGTCTCGGAAATCTGAGACTCTTTTCTTCAGAGGTACTAAGTGCTATATCAACCGTACATGTCCTTTGCACCATAGTTTAGAGACTTTTGAAAGATTATGAAGATACTATGCTGACATACCTGGTTGGCCAGAAATAGTGGATTAGATGGCTGCATTTGGGGAACGAAACAGAAAAGTGTCTCTATGAAGAGATCTGGAAGTCTGGCAAGAAGAAACTGGAGGAACAGCCATCCCTACAGCGGAACTTGTTTCTCCTTTTCTGTTCCTTTCTGTCCCTTGCCAGCTGAGACTTCTGCTGGATAAAACAAATGCAAAACCCAGAAAAGGAAAAGTTGGATCTCAAGGCTGTGTCCACATGAGGCTGAGCTATCTTCCATCTGTAAACACACTATGTAGGTGATCTTGACTCATTCTAGGCTCTCTGTCAGATGCTGATTTAGGAGTAGCTGGGGATGCCCCAGGCCAGCAACGTGTCTCAGTTTGGGAGAATAAGGTTTATCTCTTTGGGCAAGAGCTGTGTTATGTGTCTTACTCATAAGGCTATAAACCAGGCCATGACTGTATCAGTAGCACAGACACACCAATTCTGAATGCTCTCTGTGTGCAATGCGAGAGCAAGCAATTTCTCACATGTCAAGCTGACCCAGCACAACCTACAAACCTGACTTATACAGTCCTAAAAAGGTCTCTCTCACCTCATAAGTGTGCTACCTGTCAGAGTAAATGGGCCCTAGAAAGAAAACGAGGCTTTCTGCACAGACGTGGGTATTGTGATGATCTGTTAAGTCTGGTGCAAATATCACAGATGAACTAATAATATTTTACTTCTTTTTGATATTCTCTTTTCATTGCTCAGTTTCTTAAATCTCAATGATTGCTGCTGTTACCTTATTTAAGATGATGAGAGACGCTGTATCAGATTAAAAAACAAAGATCCATTTTCCCTGCAATCCATCTTCCAGCAGCTGCTACCAGTAGATATCTATAGAGAATATAAGGAAAGGTCATAGGAGCAGTGCAAAAATAAAGTGATTCTTTCCCATAATACTCTCCCAACCTCTCATCCCAGTGAGAATTTATAGAGATCAGGAATTTGGTAACAGCCCTAACAGCTGAGGCACAGTTTATTGGACTAAATTAAGAAGAGTATGTTAAAAATTCCTACGCAGAATGTCTTCCTTTTCAGGTTTTAAATGTAATTAGTTTCAAAAGTTGTATTTAGGGTCTTTTTTTATTTCACTTGGAATTTATCATTTTATTATCTCAACTACTTATTGATTCAGAAAATGAATTCATTAGAATCTGAGTAGTAGTGATGATACAGTAGAAATATCTTCTATTTTCATTTGTTGAAAATACAATATTTAATACATTTACAATAAATTATTGTTTAAATTATATAGAACTAGTTAAAAATTAAAATAAAGCTGAAATTATGTTTAAATATATTGTCTCAAAGAGTTTTAATGTTTATTTTAGAAGAAGTATAACAATTTGTTTCCATGAACAATTAAACCATTGGTGTTTGTCACAAAGAGGTAAAGCCTTTCTCCTGACATTGAAACAAAATGGTCACATTTAACAAACACTTCAAATTGAAAGATGACTTTGACTTGTCCAGAAAGTAAATTGAAATCAAATGTTCTGTGCTTGCTTTGGCCTGAACAAGACAGAAATCAGAGCTTTTCCTTCTTTCTTTTTATGCAAATCGACAAAATCCTGAGCAACAATAACAGTGAGAGCTTAGCAGCAATTGGCCATAATTGACATCAAAATGCATAAATTCATTGTGAATCATGTAAATTAAAGTACAGAGTAATTCTGAATGAGCTCATCACAACTTTCTGACAATTGCTTAATATTTTGGTAAATCAGTTTCTCTAGCTGAAAAAAACCTTTGTTCCAAGTAGGCTTTTAAAGACCATTCTGCAGGCAGACCCAGATGTTAGGAAGTACTTTGTCTTGTTGATCTCATCGTCTTCAGATGCCCAATACAAGAAAACAGATCATTAAAATTCATATTATTTTCTTGGTACTTCTGGCTGGCATTTAACGTGTCATTGAACCTGATGGTTCACTCTGAAGTGTTTTGCTGCTCTTATGGATCTTATTCCTTATGAATACTTAGTATTTGCAGACAAAAAACCTCGGTACCTCCCCAGAATGTGCCTCTGTGAGCATGTCTATAGAACTATTGTTATAGCAACCGCTACAGGTAATTGGAACCAGAATGTCTTGGGCCTGTGAGTGATGCATATTTTATGGTTCATCTTCTGTGTTGTTAAAGGCTTAGAGCTTATGAACTCACTTACTTTTTATCCAGCAGTAGAATTCCAGCGATTCAAATCACAATATCCAAGAGCTTAGGGGTGGGGAGGGGATAAGAGCACAAATACTGCAATAATAAAATTGGTGGAGGAAATTGAGGTCAAAAACATAGACATGGAAAAAGGTCTTTTGGGGGGTATTGTGTACGTTCAGTGTTGGTGTCCAGATGAGGATGATGCAGTTCAAGATAATGAATGCAGTAGAGTGCGTTTATATATTGTGTATATAGAGAGAATTAAAAGAGAAATTCACAGGCTAATACTTCAGTAGTGTGCTTACAGTACAGAAAATGAATCTGTGGCAAGTAAAATGCTCATTTCGGAGGGCACGTTTGCTTGTCTGCTATATTATGGTTTTGTAATTGTGTCTGAATTTAGCTTCTCTTCAGCCATTGGAAACAGATCATTCTCCCCTGCAATTACAAATATTGATTTACAATGACATTTGCCTCTTGTAAAGTGTTTCAGTAACATCTGCAAAAACAGATGATGCAGAAGCATTAATCTCTCCATCTCTCTGATTTGAAAAATAAGTGGTTTTGCCCTGTAGTGGCATGAAGGAACACAACTGCCATGAGTATTTCAAAGAAAGGATTATAATTCTAAAATTCCTATGCAGTGACTGTAGGCATACAGATAAAGACTATGGAACACTAGAAACACAACAGCCTCCTATTTTGATATGTTAAGCAAATAGAAATAATAACACACAAACTGCACATCCCACTTTTTGGTTTGAAATGTACCCCAAAGCATAATTGGAGTAAAACTAGTGGTAGCTACAAATGAGAGTGGATTTGATACAATACATAAACTGGATGAGATTCATCAGCAAATTTACGAGTGCTCATGGCCCAAATTCAAGTCTGCAGCCAAATCTGAAATCACATCTTTTCTTCTTTCATTGTGAATGTTTCATGTATTTTCCTCTATTTTCCTATACAAACCAAATGTCATCCAAAAATAAAAGGTCTGATTTCTAAAACACTACTGAATCATTAAATAGCAATCTAAAACTGGTAAACTGGAAAAAGATTGTGAGACTTCATCCCCTTGTAACTCATTATTCAATGTCTCTTCTTTCTTTGCTAAGGGTGAAATGCACCCAACTACTTTTAATAATTTCTTACCTCTTTTAAAAACAATCAATATGCACTGTTTAATACGTTTGCAAAGCCCAGAAGAGTCTCCTGATGATAAAACAAGGAATAATAATAAGTTCAAAGAACAGTGTAGGAGAAAAACCTGCTATGCAAAATAACTATGTAATAGCTGGGATTCTTCCCACACCATTGCTGTAAATGACTTTGGGATTCAGACATAAAGTGATAACTATTAAGTACTTAGATCCTACTGACATTTTCAAAAGGAAGGATATTAATCATATCCCAGAAACTCCTCCATTTCAGATGCCCCAAGTATCTGAGATATCCATATTGGGTTACCAGATAATATACAGGACTATGTGTGAAATGTGCTTTTCTGAACATGGAGCGCAGAAAGAATACTTAGAGCATATCATAAGGTTTTTGCTGCCCCTGCGCTGGGCGTGATGCAACTCATTGCTCCCAGGCATCTGAATCTACCTGCATCTGGATGGACTAAGTTTCTGTTGACTGTGCTGATGAAGGAAGTTTAGAAATTCAGGTAAACATTTAAATTTAGATTTCTTAATTTGGAATTGGCTGTTACTCTTACACTTGGCCATACAAATGCCACCTTGAATTATTAACTTTTACACTATAGCTCAAGTCTACTGGGTGGGTTGAATGTAGGCTTAATACCATCCATAAAGTATCCTTACGAGGAGTCATGCAAATAAATACATTTACTCTTGTGAGCGTTAGTAGTAATGGAGCCTTCACACTTCAATATTTATTGATTGCAATTTTTAAAAGCGCAGTATCTGTACAAAGGACCACTTTCTGTACAGCAAAACCCAAAGGACTGGGCAGCTCTGGTATTTAGAATACAAAACCTTTCCTGCCCAGTGTCTCAGTATTCCTGCTCCTTTATGGTCCTAAGCTAGATTTATATATCAATTGGGAAAACTCTCATAGACCTGTAATCTTTGCAAGCTCATTTGCCTCATTCTCTTTTTTTATTCCTCCATATATTACGCACTGCCTGAGCTTGCAGACTCGGTGTGACAAAAATCATGTCCTCTCTTCTATGTTTTTTCTGAGCCCAGCATGAAACAAGGCCTGCAATAGAAACCTCTATTACCATTGCACTTAAAATATCTTCAATCAAACTAACATTGTGATGGATACATATAGCTATTTAGCCACTTTTGAAATCGAACTTAAATACACTTTTAAGAGCAATAACTGCAGAGGAGGGAGAGACGCTGTGGCTTCAAATACTATTATTTACATTTGCATTCAAGTTGGTCCATTGCAAACATCGATAGCACAAGATCAACCACTGGCTGCTGGACTGAAAAGTTGTTTGAAATTGGCTTAGTTTGAGGCCGCCAGCTCCCTGCTTCTGCTGTGGCTGCTGCGATCAAATTTGCCGAGACTTCCATTGCATTTATAACATCGATAAAGAGGACAGATGGATGCCAAAGTAATCTCTCTGTGGCAGCTTATCTAATTAAACATTTAGACAGAGGAAGGTATAGTTACAGAATAGTCTGCTTTTATCTTGTGCCTTCCCTTAAGACACTCTTGCCTTTCTGACGGAGCAAATAAACTTTGGCAGATGTTTACTTTCAAAGCAAAAAGAAAAAGATAGTGGAGTTCTATTAACACAGAACTCAATAACAAAGCTATTTTTTCACTGCGCTCGATGCCAGCATTTTTGGTAGAGCAAAGATTTTGGTGCTGAATAAAATTTGGTCTGCATGCCTTGGGGAATAATAAAAGAAACCTATTATAGAATGAAATGGACTGTAATCACATTCAAAGGATAGAGATTGTTCCTTGGGTGAAGAGGGAGGAAGGCTACTGCCTGGTAAACGGCCTACTGAAGAAGAAAATGCAATGTTATCCGAGATCCAACATATGCCAAAGTTTGATGAATGATGAATGGAATTGCTTCATAAAGCAGACTTCCATTGCCTTCAGCAGGAGCTGGTTCATCCTCAGTGTTTTGCATAGGGCCACAGGGAGAGGGATATCGTTGGACTCTGAGCACTGGGACTCTCATTGGAATATGTCTTAGATAAGCTTGACCCAAATGCCATACAAAAGGTCAGCATTCATGTTTGCAGCCATTCTCCCCATGGCAGGGCTCCACTTCTGCTCCCCTGGCCAGGGACCAGCCTCAGCTGCCAGAGGACTCAGCACAAGCCAGACAGAGAATGATTTCAATTACTGATGGAGCAGCTGCTGCTCCAGAAGACATCAGCAAAGCCAATCCCTTCTCCAAGAGCTGCTTGAACTAAGCGAAGAGCTGTTCTCCAGGCCCTGACACAGCTGTAGTGTGTTACTTTGCTTTTCAAGCACAGGACACTCATTAAAGTAAGGTCAGCACCGCCTTCTTATGTGTGTATACACCTGAGCAGAGATTAATCACCACTGCATGCTCCATCTGTTTCTGCTAGCACTATTTCCAGTAAGTGACATTAAGCTAAAAATTCTGGATGCTTACTGCAGTTTTAAGAGTATACAGCACCATGTGCCCTGTAAGCTTTCTGTCGCACAAGCTCTTCCTGTTAAGGGTATTTCTGCATGGGTTTAGACAGAAATGCTCAGCTCCTACAGGCTTTCTAATTCTCCTTCTTGTTACTCCTACTGACAGACCTGGTGTCTGTCCTTCTATCATCTTATTCTGCTGTGATATCACAAGGATTTTTCCCTCAAGATTATGCACCCTGTAATTCTAACTATATAAAGATTATTTTTCTGATTATACAACAGTATATATTATATTTCAAGGCAAATGACCAAAGTTATAAGGGGTATCAAAAAAAGCTAGTCATAAAAGAAGTTCTGTGGTATAACACCAGAGAAAAAAAACCCCCAGCTATACAGAAGCAGATGCTTTGTGGTTTGAAGATTTGAATTATCCTTGTTTCCAGAATGCTACAGAGGTGATTGCAGTTGACAGCCACTCTTCTTGTGATAAGCATAATGCCATTCATTGCTTTTATACTTGAACGACTTGGATACTACACAGTCTGTCAAGTCTAAAACTATTTAAGTCATGACAATTTATGTTATACTACAGTACATTACTTGTTTTGATCATAAGACTAAAATCATTCTTGCATGAAATAAACTGAATCTTCTAAAAACCAAAGCAGGGACTGCTGTTTCCAAAGCAACTGAAATTTTCCTGACTCGAGAGTGACCAAAAAGCTACAGATCCAGAGGAGCAATGCAGAAGACCAAATCTTCCTCCATTCATATCCTGAAGTGTTCATATGAGTGCAATCAAGGCCCAGAAGCATTAGCCAAACACTGCATGCTAGCTGAGTACTCTGTGGTGCGAGATCGCTTCTCCTCCTATCATATGATAGGAGGTTACTTTCAGTGCAGTGTTTGGTTTATTGCCGTTTGTCAGAATATGGCTATTGCAATATTTGATTTTCTATTTTTTAAGGAAGGAAATGACTGAAAGATGCTTATAGCAAACATTAGGCTGTTTCTTTGACCTGTCAGCTGCTGAAGAAACAGAGATCATGGAAAAGAAATGGAGGAAAGCTGTTTGCCATAAGAGTGAGACTTACCACTAAATTCCATGTACAGCCAGCCAAATCCCAGTAGGATTAACTCGACAACTCACCCATGAAACCCTGACAGATCTGTAATTCTTGTTCCTTTATAACGGCTCTTGAAAAACAAACCAAACCCTCTCCTATCCCACCACAGGTTCTTCCTGCCATGCTTGGACAAGGACACTGTCACTTCCACGAGGCTGAGCGCATGGTCCTGGGTGCTTGCTTCTTCTCCTCGAGTGTGGCTGCCTCTTGTTACTGACAGGTCTGACACCCTGATCCTCAGGAGGTGCGTGGTGGGTGGAAGCAACAGCCTTTCAGAGCAGGGGGATCTACAGGCATCAGCTGAAGCATTGATCCACCTCCTTGGATCTGTGGCAGGAGCAGAGGTAGCCTGCCAGGTTAGAGCCCGTATGGAGAGGATAATGAGCGCTTGTCACTGGGTGCAGCTAGCTGCCTTCATGTTGTCTTACCTGATACTGCATCTTCTGAAGAAAGACAGAAGGTCAATTTTATGTGATCATATAATTATATGTTCAATTGTATGTGATCATTGAAACGTTCAGTAATAGTCTGCTCACTGTTACAGTGCATGTTGAGAGGCATTTTGCTTTTATGAGGGTCTGATTGAAAGACAGATTCTCCTTAAACTTTGAAAGGAAAAGAAAACTTAGAGTGGAAGTCTCTATGACTCTTGGTTCTGTGGATAGGTGAGGTAGGAGTTTCTTCAACCTTGGATTGATTTATTCCTGCACCAACACTCCTAAATAATTTCTTAATCTTCATTTGCAAGACAAGATGTGATATACAACGTCTTTGTTGGAACCTCCTGTCAATCAGTAATTTCCAGATGCATTTTAACCAGAACATAAAGAAAAAGCTTCAGTTTTCTGTGAAATCCCTGCTGCAATTTTCATATTTTCCCAACCAGCCTTTTTTTTAACCTGTATTTTTAAAATTAAAAAAAAAATCTTTTTCCCCAACTTGTGTTTGCAATTTCGACTGCTTTGGTTGGCTGCTCTTCTCCCTTCTTGATGGTTGATTCGTTTTTGTCTAGAGTTAATAGTGAAAACAGAAAAAACAAAATAGGTGAGGGGCTGAAAGGGCGCTATGTGCTAGGACCCACAGGTGGGAAGTGAGCTTTCTAACTTTCTACAGACCTGAATTAAACTGCATTTTAGAAGCAAATGAATTTAGCATTCAAATGTATACTTAAACGCTATTCCTCACTTTAAATTTTCCAAAACATAATCCTCAATCTCCCTCTTTCCCAATAGCAAATGCGTCAATTAATATGAAAACAGTTCTTACTGCATTTAAGGAACATTCCTGCATTCCTTTCATCTTTAGTCTCTTTTGTCCCTTTCTGTTACACTTTTCTGCAGGAAGAAATACTTGCTTGAAAAATCTTGTTACATGCTTACTTTACAGTAAAAATTAAAAGACAAAGATTGCAAATATAAGGCTTTAATCAGGGCTTGCAATAAGAGGATAAATTTAGGAAACCTAATTCATCCATGGAATTTCTTTGTTTAAATATAAACCCAGATACCTTGGCGTGCCAGGGAGATCAGCAGCAAATCTTATTAGCAAGACAGCGGCAGGAGAGGGGCTGTGCTATGTGACTGCGTTTAGCAACTGCAATGAAATAGAAGCATGAGCAAACAGCTGCAGACTGATGAGAATTTGCAGGCAGCTCTGTATGGAAAAGTGTTGCGAACACCAGGAATACACCAAATTAAGACAGGCACACCCAAAAAAGGTCAGCATGAGGTCCCAGAAAGAGAAAAAATACAGGGGGGGAATAGGGGATGCAGTTCTAAAATGTATAAGTCCATCCAAAGAATATTAAATGGGACTATTTAATCAAAGAGCAAAACATGGCGATAAAATCCTTTGCGAAAGGGTTTAGGAAAGATTTAAAAAGCAATGAGTTCAACATGCATTTGTAATACGGCACCATTGTTGAGTACAGTATCCTGTATTTTCTTCTTCCATGCAGGGATCTTTTCACTTAAGGGTATTGTTATCCATCCAACTATCTACATATTTTGTATTGAAAGAAGAAAAGAATCCTTTTCTGTGCAATCCTACAGTGAAAGCACCTGCCATCTGCTTTTCTCATTATTGGAAAAAGTACTGAAAAATTACAGTGAGATGAGAATGAAGTGTTGACAGTGATTAAAGGTGGGGAGGAGTGACTTATGAGAAAGCTTACACACTCCTAAGGGCGCCCTTACGCAACCTTGGTCATCTTTAATGGTAAAGCTGCTTATGATATTCATGCTGTCATCGCAGCCCCCAAATGCTCATTTTCTTTCCCCATGCAGCAGGTTCCTGCTCCCTCAGGTCTGCCAGGGAAGCTGTTTTGGAGGCTGTACTTGAAGCCAGATCACTGAAAACCTGAATTCAGAAAAAATTCCATTCTCCTTTTTTTAATAGACAGACTACCCAGCTCTGTTTTCAGTCCAAGAGTCTTGGATTGGCCCCATAAGTGATTGTACCAATAAATCCAAAGGAGGAAATTTATGGGATCATATTTTGGGACTGTGGTCAAGAGAAGTAGGAAAACAGGTTTTTCTGAGAAAGATTTTACTGCTCAGGGAAATCTAGATGGCTTTTTTAGGTGTAGTGACCCCCTAAATTTTGGGCTTACACATGAAAGTAAAACCTGGAAGAGACAAAATGCTTGGCAAAAAAACCCAAAAAGCAAGGAATGTGCTGGTCTACAGAGATGTGTGTAGTATAAAAAAGTTTGTCTCAGTGTGATATAAACAGAAATCCTGGGATTAAAACTGAAGAAAATTGCAGGTTGAATTGCATGCAGTACGGTCTGAAGGTGAGCCATGGTCTTGCATGGAAAGATAGTATGAAATATTTGCAAGAAAACAATCCTCCCTAGAAAAGAAACAGACCACAGAAGGATGTTCTTTCTAAGCTGGCCAGTGAAGTAATATTTCCAGATGAAACTTTGTATTGTATTAAAAGATTTCTTTTAGGTAACAGATATTTTATTTTACATGAAACAAGTGATGCAAAAACACGCGTTTTTGAATATGATTCTACTGAAAGCAAAGCAAAGATGTACTGCAAAATTCTATGCAGCCGTAAAAGATTAAATTAAAGTGCTTTAGGAAACAATGAATATGCTCTGCCACACTTCAACATTCTTTGATTTGTTTTGTTTTGATTTCAAAATTTGAGCCTGACAAAATATTGTCTGAAATTGAAAGATGAAAACCCCGAACCATGCAGGAAGATTGTTTGGAATTTACTTTTCAACTACCCCTTAGCAAATTCGCCTCAAAGCACTCATTGCTCAGACATAGCAAGTTTAATAAGTTTTTGGGGTTAACACAAGTATTGCCGCTGATGCCAATGCTGCATAGGCTGTGAAATAACGTAGCTTGTATGCAAATGAAAACCAGAACTGTGTACAGCCCATAAGCACGGAAGAGGACAACATACGAGGAGGCAGTGTTTATAATGAAGTGACAGAGTGAGTTCTTCGCTGCAGCCCCTCAGTCAGCACAGGCAGCACATCTGAACAGACCACTCTGCTCTGCTTCACAGCTTGTGCTTTATGAGGCTGTTTACAACAGCATCTTAGAGCCATGCTATTTATAGGTTCTTTTCTCCACAAAAAAACCCCTACCAAATAAACCACAAAACACATGTGAGAACACGATGGACTATTTCATATGCATAACTGAGTTAACATAATCAGGCTTTCTTCGGTGTAAAAAAGGAGAGGAGGTTGGAAAAGGAGGAATTCACACAGTATGCTAAACTATTTTCACAGCCATTAAAAAGCAGTTTCTCTTCTCCTCCTCCTGTCTCCCACACAAGACCGTGTAAAGGTTTGGGAGGACCAGGGCAGGGGTGGGCTGGATATCTGGTGTATATATCAGTAGCTGTATTGCATACATAGCAAGGCTGGTTCCTCTGTGCATGTAATGGAGAATCTTTTAACCCCTAGCGTGAGGTTCCTTTCAGTTTAAAATCTTGAGGTATGGGCCCTCTAAGCCCAAAGCTTAAGGTATAAAAGTTTCTGCCTTAGACCACAAAACTATGTAAAATTGCCTTTCTTTATTTTTAAATGGGTATTTCTGTAGTTCTTACACCTTCTGACTTCCTTTTTCCATCTCCAGCCTTGCCAGGCTGCTGAGCAATTCTGATGAGCACAGCTTGGCTTGGGTGGCTGCTTCAATTGAGGACCTTCCTTGAGCTGCTTCACTCCAGCCTGGAAAATAAGCCTGGTCTAAGCAGTAGCCTTTGGATGAGAACTGATGGTTGCAATGTTCATGGGATAATAATCCCATCTTAAAGGCAAAGAGCATCACATTTTTGTAAAGACAGAAATGTGCTTGAAAGGACATTGTTCACTGGTGGGTAAAACATTTTCCAGCTTCTTTGTTAACAGTGACAAGAAGCATAGAGGACATTACACTGTATGAGGATATCAGAAAATTTGCAGATTCAGAATTGCCTTGCATAACTCCAGAAAGAAACCCAACCACATAGTGGTGGTTGCTCATTATAATGCTCCAAGTCCTTTTGTTTACGCAGCCATACTGAGTTTACGCATGTTTAGCGTCTGTTATGACTGCAACAGAAATTTTACTGTTGTTGCCTTTGGGGGCAGATAAAAGGAAGGACAGGGACATTGTTCTGCTGTCATCAGCATCCTACAATAATCTGTGCTGATTTAATTTTGCTTTGAAAAGAGATATAATTAAGATACAGAAAAGACTGTAAAACAATACTAATGTAATTCAGACTTTAAATATACCACACTTAAGAGTGGGATTTACTTCACTTGCTTTAAGATGTCTAGATATTTGGGGTCTAGTCTACAACTCACTCAGCTTCTCTCTATCATCAGGGGAAAAATAGTGCTTCCGGAGTGTGGGCCGCACCATTGTCCTTAAGCTGTCTCCAAATGGGACAAACTATAGAGGTGATAATTTCTCTCTCCTGCCTACCAAGCCAATATGGCCGACTAGCTCAGATGACTGATCCAAGCTAGGTTGGATGTGGCTTTGAATAACCTGGTCTACAGGAAGGTGTCCCTGCTACCAGCCAAAGCACCCATGGATGCAAAAACTTCTAGAGCTCGCTCTGCTCAAGCAGGTCCACCTAGACTGAGTTGCCCAGGATCACATTCAGACTGTTTATGAGCATCTCCAAGGGTAGAGACTCCAGAATATCCCTGGGCAACCTGAGGCAGAGCTCTCATATACAGTGAAAGTTATTTCATGATGTTTAGATGGAGCCTGTGTGTTTCTGTTTGAATTGTTTCTTGTCCTATCATTGGGCACCATTGAAAAGGGCCTGGCCCCTTCTTCTTTTCACCCTCCCTTCAGGTATTTATATACATTAATAAGATCTCCCCTGAGCCTTCTTTTTCTCTAGACTGAACAGTCACAGCTGTCTCAGCCTTTCCTTATAGGAAAGATGCTCCCATCCCTACAGCATCTTCACTGCCCTTTGCTGGGCTTTATTCAGTATGTCCAAGCCTTTCTTGTACTGGGGAACTTAGAACTGGACACAGTACTCCATATGTGGCCTCACCAGTGCTGAGCAGAGGGCAAGTGTCATCTGCCTCTACCTGCAGGCAATACATCATGTAATGTAGCCAAGTACACAGTTACCATTCTTTGCCGCAAGGGCACACTGCTGGCTTGTGTTCAGCCTGGTGTCCACCAGGATTACCAGCTCTTTTTCCACCAAGCTGCTTTCTATCTATCTCAGTGACCCCCAAAAGATGTTGGTGCACAGAGTTGTTCTTCCACAGTTGTTCTTCCAAGACTGAACTTCTTATTGAGCTTCATGAAGTTCTGGTTGGGCCATTTGTCCAGCCTCTGGATGGCAGCACAACCCTATGGCATATCAGCCACAACCCCCAGGCTGTGTAATCTGCAGATTTGCTGAGGGTACTGTCTGTCCCATCACCTGGGTCAAAGAAAACATTAATCTCTCATCTCCTGTGGAAAGTGTTGGCTCTAACTTGGTATCCCAAACTGCAGCTGCTCAGCAACTTTCAGATAAAAAGCCTTCATGTCAAAACCACTCCAGAGAATTCTTTTCGTTTTGGGTTTTGCTTATTTTTTTAATGTTTCATGACAAGACTTGTGATCATATTAGAAATTAATCAGTGAATAGAAATATTTTTATGCTTACGACATTGTTCTAGAATATTCCTGTCAAGAGAAATTCGTTTTTCTACACTGAATCAGGCAGACCAGATTTCAAAGTAGTTCCCCGTGGTATTAGCCAAATACCTTTCTTCAGACAGTTCCTGATGACCTTTCATTCCTGCAGAGAACTTAAAAAAACCACAAATCTGAACTATCATAGAATCAATAGTTAGGGTTGGAAAGGACCTTAAGATCATTCAGTTTCAACCCCCCTGCTGTGGCCAGGGACACCTCACATTAAACTGTGTCACCCAAGGTTCTGTCCAACCTGTCCCAGGACACTGTCAGGGATGGAGGATTCACAGTTTCCCTGGGCAGACCATGTCAGTGCCTCACCACCCTCACAGTGAAGAACTTCTTCCTTATATCCAACCTAAACTTCCCCTGTTTAAGTTTGAACCCGTTACCCCTTGTTCTATCACAACAGTCCCTAATGAAGAGTCCCTCCCCAGCATCCTTAGAGGCCCCCTTCAGATACTGGAAGGCTGCTATGAGGTCTCCA
>WYDI02009771.1:0-10660 GCA_009867235.2 Psittacus erithacus
CTCTGCTCAATCGGCGAGTGGTGATTGTATTCTCTTCCCTTGTTATTTCCCTTATCATTATTATTATTGGTGGTAGTGGCAGCAGCGGTTTGTGTTATACCTTAGTTACTGGACTGTTCTTATCTCAACCCGTGGGAGTTGCATTCTTTCAGTTCTCTTCCCCATCCCTCCCGGGGGGCGAACAAGCAGGTTACGTGCTTTTCTAATTTACGCCTAAGCTTAAACCACAACAACAAGTATTTTCTGATTCTTTACCCTTCGAAAGTGAAGGAAAAAAAAATTCACAGGTCCAGTATATCCAATTATGTATACATAATGTGACCTGCAAGAGTCTCTTGTCCTTTTGGATCAGATATCCTTTTTAAGAGGGTATTATTCATATTATTAAGAGCACAACATCAGAATTTGCTGGTGTAAGTTACCTTAAAGAAATAAAAATTGATTTAAAAAGAAGCTTGCCAAAGTTGAGCCAGATAAAGCCAGCGGTGGATGAAAAGATAATTTTAAAGAACCAGAGTAATTCTTGACTACTGGTAAATGGATTGCAAGCTGGAGGAATGTCTACCTTGTCTATAAAGGTAAATGCCTTGAAGTATTGAGGTCCATATGTCTAATTGGAGCAAATGGTGATATGGAGTACTCTAAACTTGCTAAAATTAACCCCAAGATGCGTAATAGAAAAAAGTAATCAATATCTCATGATTTTTGCAAATAAATAAAGATTGTTCCTTTGCTCAGAGATAGTGTTTATTTAGGATTAGTGAACTTTCTCGTTTGGGTCAAGGTTATATTCTTCCAGATACATATTTCCAGATTTCTACCTTTACTTGTCCATGAGTTCATACAGAATCTTTATCATTTCTATCAACAGCAGATCTTAAGTAGTCTTTAAGACATTTGTGGCTTTTTTAAACAAAAGAAAGAACGAGAGCAGAGAAACATATGTGTTATAATATAGTTTCCACTTAGTGGAAGTCTGAGTATAGACGTATGAAAGTTGCTTAAAATATCTTTGCTTCTGTGTATCCACATCAGAGAGTTATTTCGGTTAAGCCCAGTTCCCAGGGATGGCTACAGTTCAATTTACATAGAACGCAAGTTTGTTTTGGCTCAAATGGGCCTCTAGAGATGGCTCTACTGAACAAAGATTGCTAGAAAGCTGATCATACTTGCTTTGCTCCCTTTGGCTTGTAGTCATTTCCTCCCAGATGTGTCCTCTAGACATGGATGTGTAGAAAACCCATAGCAACAACAGAATGCCAATGTTTCTTTTTTTGGGGGGCAGTTTTTATCAATGCTACTATAATGCATGTAGGCCCTGATCAGAGCTGAGGTTTAAATCTATTTCTGAAGTAAGCATGGCTTTTAAGATCAGGTTGCCTCTTTGCCTGATTGATAGGCTTTTCCAGTAAGACGCAATCTGTTTCAAACATAATGAAATTTCAAAATCATTAAGTTACCACAAAGTTTCATGAAAGTACACACTGCCCTTAAGAAGCAGTCTTGCAACTACTAACAAATGAGCTGAGGAGGGTGCAAACATACTATTTAGGTGTATGAGAACCCACACAGAGCTGAGCTTCAAGAAACCGTGTTTTGGAAGTTCAGAATTGCTGTGACTTAATTTTTGAGGGTTGTACCATGTTCTTTTATAGTAAATTGTTGACATTTAACAGGGTGATGACATTTCCTTTTTTGTAGTCACATATTTAGAAGAGTGTATTTATACAAGAAAAAACAGAATGCTAAATCTTTTACAGGTTGTGTGTGCTAATATTTTTGACTTTAAAACCCCCGAGTTTTATGGCTCAGTCAATACTTAATCATGAACTTTTAAAATTTACAAGGGAGTGAAAATGAAGCAGGTGGTCTGATCTTCTGTTTTTCACTGCTTTTTTTTTTACACTAAGCACTTTTCTTTCATGATGAAGTCAGGATCTGATATCTCAGTCACATGGGTTTTGACTACAGGTTACCTAGGAACAGTAGAGCAATTCTAAACATAAGAAAGATGAACTTTGACCTTCTTTGTAGCCGATGGAACATTTTGTGAGCAACTGGTCATGTGTAAATGTTAACTTGTTTGCCTTTCTTAGTAACCAGCAAATGAACAACATATGCCTTTATTTTTCATTTTGCAATGACTACAGTTGTTTTTTTTTTGGGGGGGGGGAGGGGACATGTGTTGAAGAGTGTGTTCTTCAAGTACTGTGAGCCAAATATTATGTTCATTAGAACAGAGTAAAATCTGTCTGTGTTGCCTCTGCATAGAATGCACAGCAGGTTTGGAAAATTAACATTAACAAACATTACTTATATCTGAGGTTGTCAACATTTAATTAAGCGGGCTCTCTACATTTTAGGAAGACACTGTTTGCATATATGTAATAAAAGGTTCAAATTTGAATACTGTACAATTAGTTTCCATGAAAAAAATGACTTTTGCAGACCTCTACAATAGGCAGTTTAAAGAAATAACTATTCTGTGTTTAAATTGTGCTCCTTAGTATTTTAAACAGATGGCAATGGCTTTCCTCTTGATTATAACTTTGAGGCATGCTTTACTAAATGGAATCAGCGGGGTTCATTAAGGTCCCATTTGATGTATCAGTATTATAAAAATACCATGTTAATTATCCTCAAACGTTGCAAGTTACCTCCATTTTCCTGCAATCAGAAGATGAGAGAAACCCTGTGAAGCAAATTAGTCCTAATTGAAAGAGGACTGATTAATATTTAAATAAGGCATTGTGTGAGGGATTCTGCCATGAGAAAAATAGGCTGAACATCTGAATTAATTGCATAGCAGGTTAAATTAAATTTCATATAATGGGTTGGAAGATGAGTTGCCACAGTGCTTTAGCAGGGAGCACAATGGCTGAAATACCAGTCTTTTCTTCCAGTCTTGGCTGGATTCCACTGAGGTCCTTGTAGCCCTTACCTCTTTGTTGTCTTTCTTTCAATACAAACAAAGGTACTAACAAAAAATTGCAAACGCATTTTAAAAAATGTTAATCCTTTTTGGGAGACAGCACCTGTCTACATTTTCTCCATTTCTCTTCCACCTTGGCTGCAAAATTGGGAAACATTAGTGTCTTTTTGCTTGCCAGGTTTAATGAGGATTGATGTCATAAAATGCTAATGGCTGGAATATAGTTAGAACTGTGCTATTAGTGGGTTATCACTGTCTGACATTTTCACTGCACAGGAGCATACATGTGGAGCCTGTTTAAAGTGATTGGGTTACTTAAGGGTCCCTGTTAGGGATATTTAATCCAACATAAATTACTTATGCACTTTGTTAGTGTTCAAAGGAAGAGTGTCACGTTGTACATGTTGGCAGTTTTCCAGTCAAGAGCTGTTAATTACTGTACAGCTAGTGAATACATTTTGTGGCAATGGAAGCCAAAGGGGAAAAAACTATATCTATATTCCGTCTAACTAAAAATGAATAGATGGGAGTGCAAGGGGAAAAGTAGACTGAAGTAATTTTCACCCCTAGGAGTTACAATGCCATTTGTTTTCATTTTGAAAATAAAAACAAATGGCAGTATGATTCCCTGAGGGGGAAGTACTTTAGCTATAAAGAATCCCTGCCAAAACCAAGCTATCATCTATTTGTATGCTGATAGGAAAAAAGCATGTTCTCCAAAGCTCTAATTCATCTGCATCTCAGTAGAGTTCAAGGTTCACTAAGATACTCTTTGCTTATCATATTAAATGCACGTGATAACCAGGAAAATGGCTGATAGCTATAGTACTCATTTCTTTTTGACATGCAGTTTAGCATAGTCAAATTACTTTATATAGCCATTCATATATTAACAAATACTATTCTGGCCAAGGCTTGTGGGGTTTTAGTGGTGGAGAGGCTCAGTAAATAACGAGTATCTTTCGATATTATCATGTGGTTCAACTTTGGGAACTAGCCATAAGAAATAACTTTCAAGACCTAAACACATTTTTTTATTGGAAGCTCGTGGATCATGTAACTGTGCTAGGGGAAAAATGCTTAGTTCTGTTAGTAAAGTTACAGTATGATCTACAAATAAAGAGCCTGTTATACCCTTGATCTTTACAAAATGGAAATAAGGTTTGAATATGGCCTAAAGTGATATCTTTATTTCATTTTATTATCTAACTGCAGTGCTACTTATGAAGTTGTCCATGTGAAGTTCATAACGAAGATAACACCATTTTCTGTCTATATAATTGAAATTGCTAAAGGCACAATATATGCATGATTGTGGTTATGTAAACACTCCATTTCTCAAATGCATCATTTATGAAGCTACTGGGGAAAAATGGAATAGCTTGCCTTTGCATAATAATACATCCTACCAAACTTTTTTTCTTTTTGGAACTAAACCCAGAAGTTTTCTTTGAAGTGTTCTGCTAACACTATCATTATACTTGTTATGCATCTGACTAAAATTCTCTTTCCTCCTTGAACATCACCAGACTTTTAGTTTGTGATCTCTGTATATGTCCTGAAATACCCAACCAACCTTGGGTCTTATCTTTTCCTGGTGAGGGCTGATACTGTACATAGAGAGGTAGATCTGAAGACTGAAGTGTGGTTTGGGTTTGAGAAAAAGGAGAAAGCTAAGTATTGTTTTTCATATGAGGATTCTAGATGGCTTGGTTTTGTTTGATGCAGATTGTTATAAATCCTAAATATGTATAAGTAAGGACACATGCATTATATATGCAGCTTGTTTATGTAATCAATGGTTCTCAGTAGTGCCCTTTGCACTCCCTCAACTTTTGATGATTTGCAAAACCAGCTCTTTTAGTTGGTCTTCATATGCATCGTAGATCTTCAGGCCCAGGACTTTATTCAGTGTTTGTGCCACACCTCAAATAGCTGCATTGACTTGGCTTACTGGTAGGGGTTACTAGACTAAAACCACTAGATAATAGGTTTTGTACAGTATTTATGCCTACAGACATGCAGAGATCAAAGTAACTAGATTTTCCTTTAAGAATCCCTGAATTGCCACCCAGCTCCTTTGCATCTTTATCATCTGAGGCTATGCACACTGGGAGATGCTCAGTTCTTGCATTGCTTGTAACTAGAAGAGCAGCTATTTCAGTGAAAAACTCAAATTCTTCCTACTTAAGGCTGTTCAGGGTTTACAAACTAGGTGTATTTTATCCATTATTTCCTTCTTAGGTAGAACAGACGTACACTACCTGAGCAGGGGCCAGAGCCCAAGACCCTTTCCTGGTTAAGACCTGACCATTAAGAAAGAGAACATAAACTTTTGTGTTTATGATGATCATTTTGGTGTCATAGCCAATTTCCTTTGGTACATCATAACTTCTCTTTGGAAAGCTCTGTTGTACAGTGTTACACAAAAAGCTGGTATAGTCACACCATTACCTTAAATGTACTCTGAAGGAAAAGTTGGATGCTTGTCTATGGGTGGGATTTTTGAACTGTAGACATGACTTCAAGAGACATTAATTTTTATTTAATCTCCCAAAATGTTGGCTTTTTTGAATTTATTTCTTGGGTTCCTGATTTTGATTATTTATGAGACTGAATAGGCTATTTCAGGTGTTAGGGTTTCACTTTGGGACCTATATACCCATCCTTTTTAATAGTTACATTTACTAAGTGTGAATTCAAGAACATTAAATCCTAGAATAGATGCATTTAAAAATTAACAATTCGATGATTTATTTTTATTAAAAGCAAACTTCTTTGTTATATAGTTCTAATTTCCTTATTAAAAAGTCAATCTTTGTAAACAATATAAATCTAATGAAATAAATATGACAATGTTTAATATCTCTACTAGTTAAAGATATCATGTGAATATGATTTGCTGTTCCATATCACTGATACAGGTAATTTGCCTGGCTGGGAAAATTGAATGATGTTTTATATTTGTGCCATTAGTTAATTTGATTATCAAAATATTTTCCTGAACAAAGAATTGGAACATTAGTCTTGTTTCTTTAAATACAAAATTAATAGTCGTTATTATCTAAAAATCAAATACTTATTTTACAGTGTTTATTGATATTTTTCTCAAATCAATGGTTACATAGAAGCAAATGATCTACTTTGGTTTTGTAATTCTTTCAAATGATCTTTTACTTTGGGTAAAGAATTTTGGTATAGTGTAATGCATGAATTGAATAGCAGTTTTTCATTAAAGCCTGTCTTGCCGACAAATGTTTCTACTTGTTATCCCAAGGCTAATAATTTTCATTTTAAGGAAATGTGTTAAGCTGGGTTTCGTATTTCAGTTTTGGTTTTCCAGGGCCTCTCTTTTCTGTACATTTCCATAAGGCTCTCAGAGCTGTCTGGCAAGGAGGAAACACTAGGCACAGGGGTAGCCAGGTTGCATTTGAAATTCTGATGTTGATGAGCTGTTTGAACTTAGGCAAGACCCAGCTAAGCCTCGAAGGATGGATAGTCTTGCAGGTTTCTTTCCCTAGTCTACTATCCATACAACACGTACATAAAGTAGTCAGAACCTCCAATATTTAGGAAAGCCTTTTCCTATTTAGGCTATTCCAGTTGTTTCAGATTGTGACCACAAACTCCTTCTGGAGTTCAAATGACAAGACAGGATATTTTTAATCATAGGTTCTATGTAACTGACTAGTATAGTAAGCTCATATCTCCTGTCAAATACTGGTAGTCATTAATTACAGTATGCAAATAGACAAAGAATGGCAGTTTTATAGCGGTTTTTTTCATATTACAAAAATTGTGCTAGACTTAATCCAGAAAAAAAGTGAAATGGTAAAATGTATTAAGCAGACGAACTGTTGATTGTTGAATTCTTCTTGGAGCTACATATGAATTACTGGATAAGCTATTCTCCTTTATGAAACTGAAGAACCTCTGGTTGTGTTCCGAAGTGAAGCACTAGACATCTGGGCAATAAGGTATTAACAGAAAATGAAGTCTCTCATTGTTCGGCGTGAACTAAGTAGGCATTTTCACAATTGGGTCTCTGTTCTGAAGTCTGTGCAAGTACCATTTTGGACACTTGATTCCTGAGGTTCCAGCTCTCAGCAATTTTTCTCATATTTTTTTAAGCGGCTGAGTGGAGACTTAGTATGGAAAGTCAAAGAGGAAAGTGCATGTGATATCAAAGATGAGGGTGAGGGTCTATGTATGTGTTTCAGTATCTGGGAATTAATAAATCATCACATGTCTCAAAACACATCTTTGGAAAGAAGTTGAGCTTTTTACCTGTAGCAGGTAGACTGGATTTGCAATGCTTTTTTAATTACCCCCAAATTTAGAATGGTATTTCAAGTTTAGCCAAAGCTAAAACTAAAACTAGAAGCAAAGGTTTTCCACTGGACTTACATGAACTGCGTGATCCTTGATATATATTTCCTGCCAACAAAATAAACACATGGAGTGCTGCTATAAGTTTAAATCAGGGTTGTGTAGCACAGTCCTTAACCATGATCAAGCTATTTGTACTCAAAATCTAATTTCTCACTATCTTTTTTTATTCATAGTTGACAATTGCATCCTTAAAATATTATCTACACTTGCTTTAAGGATAACATGTCATTTGACAATGAAATGTAAATATCTCATATTTCAAGAATATATATGGGCAATTTTTTTGCCAAGCATGCTTGAATCTCCTGATGCTGTTCTAATTTTTTTCATAGATGATAATGCATCAGGTTATAACAAAAGTTTTGATACCTGCATTTTTAATTCCAGAAAACATGAAATCAGCTAAATATGTATGTCGCACCAGTCTTAAAGAGTATTTACACTGTTGTGATTAGTGTATTTTAGAAGTGTTACTATGCAGTTTAAAATAAATTAGCAATCTGCTCAAAATCTTTTGGTATGTAGATCAGATGTTCCAATCTGCCATTCATATTGTATCTATACACATATATACACACATTTATTTACTTATAGGCTTACATACCTTCAGTAATCTTTTCTTTCAGAATTTGAGGTATAATTTGTCAAAAAAAATTTCTACAGTTTTTTTGTTCCATAGGATCTTTTTATAGCCTTTTAATATTAGCACTTTCTTTTCAGTCTTCAGCTTTGAAGACACTTCTACCAAATGTGTGAATATCTCTATCTGCAGGTTGTCCATGTTTGTTTCTGAGAGGCTCCAAATTGGTAGCAATCAACTTGAAAGCGTGTAGTAGCTGTCAAACTTCAGAACAGGCTGCAGATGATCTTATGACTGATTTAGCACGTACTGGAAGCCAAAGTAATACAAAATAATTGTCTGTTTTCCCCTTCCACATTTGGTGGCTGGGAATATGATCCTCAAAGACGTTGTCTCAGCTAAGGGAATCTGTAAACACTTCCAAACTCCCAGAACTGCCTGTGTGCTGGGGCTGATCCCAGTTCCATCTCAGAGCAAATTTAGGGAGCTCACCCTTTTCTCTTGCATGCTGCAGTCACAGAGGAAGGAGTGAGTGCACACTGTGGCCAAGTCTGAAGAGCTTGGTAATCAAGACCACAATCTAGGCTGGGGTGAACGTCTGGTGTCAGTTGCTGATTCTTGGCCTGACCTAAAATCACTGTGGGTGTGCATGAGGTCTCTAGGATTAAGATTCAGTCCTCGACTCTTCCACTCAACCACTGTGGTTTTCCACATCCTGGTTCAGCAAGTGACAGGGAGCGCCAGGAGAAGACCCATGGGTGTGCCAGCAGAAAAGGCAGCCTCGAGCACAGCACTGCATGCTACCTGAATGAAGAGAAGCTGAACTGGAATTTGTCATCTTAGTGACCTCCAGCTAGGCTGTATAGCGTGTGGAAGCCCTCCGGCCTAATTCTGGAGTAGCTTTGCTAAAATCAGCAGTTACAGGTGGAGTTGGAGGTTCAGGCTTCACCTACACTTTCCATGATGAGCGTCTGTGTTTTCATTGTATTTGGTCTTGCAAACACAGTGTGAAGGGACATCATACAGTTCTGCAAAGGTACTGTTAATGAATGTGTGTTAAAATACCTCAGATTTTGACCCTATAAAAAAATTATCCAATCTCTTTTGGGAAAAAGTCATAATTTATAGCAATTTGGCTGATGATGCTTCTGAGGCTCTCCTATATGAAGCAGAGCCTTTATATATATATAAACCCTATATATAGGGTTCAGATGGGCAGGAGATGGCCTCACTGAAACTTAGTAAGCTGTGTATGATTAATTGTGTAACAATGACTTTAGGGAACACTATCTGAGGCCTACATTCTGCAAAGTGCATCTGATGGAAAGTAGGAAAAGGTAGAAATGGCCAACAATCAAGCAGGCCATCCTTGCTGGAGTGTCCCGAGATGGACAGTGCAGCCTGTAGAGCAAGCAGTTGTGTCTGGAGAAGGAGTGTGGAGTGGGAACTGGGTACGGGTTCATTCCATGCTTCTTTTGAGCATTTGCTACCACTTAAAAATCCTATTCACTGGCAGATGGCTGTCACCCATCAGGTTTGAACAGAGCCTCCCTGACTAGAGTAAGCTAAGCCTATAATAACATGTAAATATTTGCCTTGTTGTTAGTGTGTATCTGGAAACTGGTATGTTTTCCAAACAGAAGCAAATCCCTAATTTTTGGTGAAGGAGTGAACAGAAATTCTGCTACCCTTATGCAGCATAGAGAAATGTCTAAAACATTCAGCAAAACATTTCCTTTGTTAAATCAAAGTGCACAATGTTGACCCTTTCTAAGAACAGTTATGCATTTTAAAGAGGAGCATTGTGAGCAGTTGAGAAGCTGCATAATGAATTTCAAGCATTTCACAATATGTTTGTTCTGGTTTGTGCCCTCACAGTCAAGAGAGGAGAATAATATACCTTAAAAATAATGCTAGTAGGTAGTAAGAAACTTCAGAATGCATGGAGTCACCATCTTTACAGCAGCATAAAAAGGACGTGGAGCTGTTGGAAGAAGTCCAGAGGAGGGCCACGAGGATGATCAGCGGACTGGAGCACCTGCCGTATGAAGACAGGCTGAGAAAGTTGGGGCTGTTCAGCGTGGAGAAGAGAAGGCTTCATGGAGACCTCATAGCAGCCTTCCAGTATCTGAAGAAGCCTTATAAGGATGCTGGAGAGGGACTCTTCATTAGGGACTGTAGGTACAGGGCAAGGGGTAATGGGTTCAAACTTAAACAGAGGAAGTTCAGGTTAGATATAAGGAAGAAGTTCTTTACTGTGAGGGTGGTGAGGCACTGGAATGGGTTGCCCAAGGAAGCTGTGAATGCTCCATCCCTGACAGTGTTCCAGGCCAGGTTGGACAGAGCCTTGGGTGGCATGGTTTAGTGTGAGGTGTCCCTGTCCATGGCAGGATGGTTGGAACTAGATGATCTTAAGATCCTTTCCAACCCTAACTATTCTATGATTCTATGAAATCAGTATCCTGGCTTTATGTTGTTGGGGTTATTGTATTGGTTTAGGTTTGGTCATTTTTTTCCCCACCTCCAAGTTTGATAAAACTAGGTTGTCTACAGCGTATACTTTGTATCACTTGGTGAGGGGATGCTAAGTATGTTCCGTAATTTGGGTTCACACAAGCAGTGTCAACAAATAAATGGAGAATTAATTTAGGACTACTGGAATGGATTGTTCAGATAAGTTGTGAATGCTCCATCCCTGGCGGTGTCCAAGGCCAGGTTGGACAGAGCCTTGGGTGACATGGTTTAGTGTGAGGTGT
>WYDI02009771.1:11435-25972 GCA_009867235.2 Psittacus erithacus
AAATACTGCTGTACGGCCGAGCAGGGTAAAAGAGCCACAGTACGAATGAAAACCTGGCCAGCAGGTACACAAGGATGCTTATTGCTCTAGTAGATCAGAGGAAGCATGGTAGCTCCTGAAACAGGAGTGTATGAGCCACTAGAACACTAATCCCACTCATAATGACTGTAAACCCACTTTTTTTATTAGTATGAAGTAACAGTACTTAATATCTAGACAACAGTTAGTGTTATTATTAAAACTTGGAATACATATAGGGAGTTGAAACTATTTTGAAAAATTAAGTATATTCCATTAAAAAAAAACAAAAACAGAAAACAAAACCCAAACAAACAAAAAGCAAACACAGTCCAAGTGGTTAAAAATATTAAAGCAGGGCTGAAATTGGAAAGTGTCATTTAGGAACTCTTCCTTAAGGAGCTGCAGCTTTACTTACTGTGCAGAGAAACAATTAAAAAATATCTCTGGGTTGTTTGTTATCTCAGCCTAGTAGAATTAGGAGAGTGCGATGAAACCTTTTCCTTTGCAAACTTCTGTTACGATTTCTGTTTCCTACTATGAGAATAATGTGACTTACTTCCTTTACCTCCAGGAACAGTAACGAGAATGGCAGTTGAAAATATTTCTTGGTCAGCTTTTATGTGTGAGATTGATAGTATTTCTTCCCAAATAGGAGGAAAAGAAGGGAATGGATAACATAGACAGCATGAAATGTGGAAGATTTAAATCAAAGTGTTTTTGAAGTGTTTTTACAATTACATAATGCTGTGATGCATTCTATATAATCTAGCCTTTCCTTCACAGTAGTAATTACTCCCCCTGTCGATTGGGAAGATATTTCTATTATAATGCCATCTAAGAATCTGAGTTTGTAAACTGGGAGTTGCTTTCAATAGCTTTCAGTAGCTACCCACAGTGGGCAGTGAGGTTAGAAGCAACTTTATCCCATTCACTTTAGCAAAACATTTTATGGATTTTCTTGTGTGGCTGAAGAAGGCTCACCGTAGGTTTATGTGAAAGAATTGCTGAAGTTGTATGATTAAAGGAAAGTCGAGAAGCTAATTTTAGCATACATAGAGGGAGACAAGAAAGGGGAAATAACAAGTTTATTTTAGGGTTACATGGTGTCTTGTTTGTCCTGGAAAAAGGAAGAATGAAGAAGGTGGCTTCCTGTTCTTTAGACCAAATGCTTAATGTGTATTTTGCAGCATGTGGCAAGTAGCTTCTAGAGTTTCTATGCCCCCTCATTGAGATTAAAGGGAGGGGCAAGAAGAGGTTGTGATCTTAGCTCTGTCTTCCAGAGAATTGGTTGCTGTCTGTACCCAGAACAGTTACATCTTTCTGGGGCTGCAGGTATCATAGATCATAGAATCACAGAATGGTTTGGGTTGGAAGGGACCTTTAAAGATCACATGGCCCAACCCCACTGCCATGGGCAGGTACACCTTCCACTAGAGCAGGTTGCTCCAAGCCCCATCCAGCCTGGCCTTGCATGCTTCCAGGGATGGGGCATCCACAGTCTTCTCTGGACAGCCTGTGCCAGTGCCTCACCACCCTCAGTGTAAAAAATACCTTCTCCGTATCCAGTCCAATTTTAACTTCTCACTGTTCAAAACTGTTGCCCTTTGTACTGTCATTACAGGCCCTGGTAAAAAGTCTCTCTCCATCTCTCTTATAAACCCCTCATTGTATATTGAAAGGCCACAAAAATGTCTCCCCAGGGCCTTTCTTCTCCAGGCTGAACAACCCCAACTCTCTCAGCCGATCCCAAGGGCAGAGGAAGAAGGTGGAAGAGCCACATTATGCTTTCCAATCTGCTCCAAGGAAGCACAGTGGCATGGTGCTTCTTGCTTTGGCTTGCGACAAAGTTCCTCTGTGCCATTAAGTTTTGTAGCTGAGGCCAAATAAATTTTAAGAGAAATGCAGAAGAGAAGGTTGCTACAGGGATTGCCAACTTGGACACATTGTTCTGCTTACTGTAGCTAGCCAGATCATCTCATCTGTTGCTTTTGGTGTGATATCTGAATATTTCTGTGTGTTTTCTCCCTGTGTGATTAAACTTTGCAAACTATATTCATGTGTGTTTTAAATCTGTACTCGATATAATACAGACGACATAAAAGGCAGTTAAATTGTGAAATTCTTTTGGGTTTAAGTGAGTACTCTTCAAATAGATTTACCATTGACTTTGCAACGTTACATAGTTTTAAAAAAACACCAGTTATACATGCAGATAAATAAAAATATTTTCTCATCAGGAATGTGAGTTTTGATTTTAATTTTGTCCCACAGATTCCTAAAATGTAGCAGTACAGAAGAAATTTTGACTGATTTTTGGTCAGTAGTCATTTTTATGTTGTCATACTTTTGACAGTCATTTGTATGCACTAAGTAAAAGGTGGGATGAATGGCCTATTTCTGTCTGTTTTCATTACTGTGCTCTTTCTGTGTACTCCATCTTATTCTCTGTATATGCCTACTGGGACATTAAAGATTCTGTAATTATTTCAATAAGATCAGGGTTATAGATTTTTTGTTCCACTTAGTTGTTTGCTAATAAACCTGCTTCTGTGCTGAAGGCTAACAAATTTCTTATTTAATACTATACTTTTTTTTGCATGATATCTTAGAGAACATTTTCAAAGGTCAAGATTGTGTTTTCTCTTGCTGTTGTAACAGTCTCAAGGTAGCTCCTTAACTGAGAACTCCAAAGTCATCATCATCCTTTTGAAAACATAAATATTAAAGCTGGTTTTGTTCTTATTTCAGAATTTGAAGGAAGTTGGAACAGTTTGAGATTTTGCAGTGCTTAAAGCCTAGAATAATTTTAACTCTAGTAGGAATTATGTTTGTGGTCTCACAAATAAGAATATGCTAAAGGAACAACACCAACTAGGTAAACTGGAGCAGTGCAATAATATGTTCTTCACATATGCGCAGGCTTTTCCCCAATATCAAGTTCTTTGACATCTTTGGCATAAACCAACATTTTCTTAACCATTTTCACCACACTGTTTCAGCCCAGGGTAGGTAAAGTACTATGTAGGATGGATGTGTTACATCCTGCCCCATAACACTTCAAACCCATGCACAAAGCTGGGACCAAACTCAACAATGCTGCTATTTTCAAAACACTTTTCAGTGTAAGTTCCCTGGTGCCTAAATTTGTGCTTATTCTTATATCCAGAAGTGTTCATTTTTTCCCTAGTGTTGAGTAAATCGTTGCTTTTCCTGGGTGTAACTGCTGTGAAACTGTTCCTCGAAGAGACTGCCTTTTCCTGATGTCACTTGCATGTTGAAGGGGGATCCCAGGTATTGAATCCAGCTCTGGATTGTGCAGAGGCATTGATGCTCATGTTTTTCCTGTAGTTATGCAGTGCTTGCCTTAGGAGGCAATTGACAGTTAGCCCTTGCAAGACTGATCTATTATTTATTTAGTGCCTGCACAAAGCAAAACAATTAACATTACATCTGTCAGTTTGTGCAGGGCTAAACCCTTTGTTTCTTAAGCTCACTAACTGGACATTTTCTCTGACTTTTTTGCCCACTCACAATGACAGCGTGGCAATTACCTTCTTAAAAGACTGTTTGATCTTGTGCACCTATGTAAAAGGCTGTTCCCAATATTGGCCTTATAATTGTCCTGTGTGTATATTTGCTTAAAGTTTGAATGAATAGAGGACCTTGTGAACTGGCCTTGTCAAACCTTTTGGAGATTTGTGGTGAGTTTAGCATGCATCCCATGCTTTGTAGCATGAGCTGCTATTAGCTCTACTCAACAGCTGAAGCAATTTAGCCAACTGCTTTACAGATAAATTGCTTCTTTGCACTCTGGTCTTTCCTGAGATCAGATGGAGTCCTGGGACTTGACCTCAAGGAATCTTTTACTAATTCTTTAGGCCAAACTTCATATACCCTCGATCTTCAAATTGTTATGTGCCCATGCTAGCAGACTTCAGGAAATGTTACGATATTTTTGAGGATTCAAGACTCTGCAAGTTTCTATAACTCTTAAGAAGTTTCCCATCAAAAACTGTGCAACTCTAGTAAGTGCTCATCCACACAGAGCTGGATTACTTCTGGGAAGGATGAAGGCAAATTAGACATAATCCAGAAAAAAAGGCAACAAGAATGCAAGATCTAGAATATTAAGATGAGAGATAATAACCACTCTCAGCTTGTAAAAGGGATGGAGACGAAATTCTGGAACAGGATACATAGAAATTCTGTGGTAACTCCCTCACTGGAGGGCTTTTTCTTTAAGAATAGGTTTGATGGTAATCAATTGGGAACTGCCTACATGTACTTAATTCTGCATCAGTGAAATAGGTTAGAGATCATTTGAGACCTGTATTGCCATTACTTGCAGACAGAGTCAAGGGACAGGGGTGTTATGAGCAGTCATATATTTGTCTCCTCTATGATAACATAGATGTTTAAATTGTGCGCTTACTAGACTCACTGATTTCCCCCCTATACATGCTTGCAGGAAAAAAGCAGATGTTAGAGCTTTTTAGTATGACCCACTGCTAGATAATAGCAGGGCTTTTATAAGTAGTCTCCAAGGATGCAAACTGCAACTTTTAACGCTTGGCTTTCTAACCCTTGCTAAGGTTTTGTCTACCTGACAAAACTCCTGTCATCTTGAATTTGTTACACTCAGCAGGACAGATGAGCTGCTACATATCATCCTGGATAATAGATCAGGTTTTGTTGGTAACTTCAATAAAAATCTGTGGCTTAGACATAGCTTTTTAGAATTTTAAGGTGCTATTCTTATACATAGACTGAATTCACATTCACACAGAGGCCAAGAAATGAATCACACCGAAAAACTTCTGCATCAGAACTTCTGTTTTCTTCATACAGTCTTAATATAAAGATTCTATCTATGGAAAATACTTCATGTTCCTATGTAAATTGCTTCCATGGGATAGTATTCTCAATCAAATGTGTCTGCTTTCTGTTTGGTATGAATTAACCTTTTCTAAATTTGGACGTTTTGCTCTTTCTTTGTTGTCTGTGTTGTTAGCGATAAAGAACTTCTCAGTAGCACAGATTTATTTCTTTGAGTTGATATTTGCAATTGGTGTTGAAAACATCTCATAACCTTATTTTCAGTAAATCACCGAAAATGGAATTTACGTAATCTGACATGCTGAATCAGGAGCTTGGACTTCTGATTGTTTCTTAATACTTCAGGCTATTACTTGGAAGTGTAGACATGTCAGAATTGGACATGATATTCCAGTACTGGTCTTATTGGTGACTTGTTGCAGAGCTGCTGGAATTCCATACTTTCCTGCTTATAGGAGAGCATTCCCTTCCTTTTGCTTACATGGTTCTTGTCAAGGTTACTCTGGCAGTTCTTGTGCAGGTGGCTTTTCATCATTATTATTTTCCAGCCTGCTGTCGTTCATTTATAAAAGCAACATGCACAAAACTGTTTTCACATGCAGTTCAAATGAGTATGCTTCCCAGATAATTTTCTATAGCTCATCTTTGCCATTTGCTATATACAACTTCATCAGCTCTTTACATTTCCTCCAGTTTTTACTGGGTGACTGATAGAGATACTGCGTAGCATCAGGTTGAGAGCATCATGCCTCAAAGCATTTCTCAGGATGTTTCCCTGTTTGCAATTTTTTTTTTAGTTATCTGCCAGTGAGTATGGTTTTCTTAGGAAGACTCTTTTTCTGCAAAGTCAAATTCAAGGCCATTAATTCACCTGCCCTTTTAGTATTTTTTGTAGCATCCTTTAACAGGTTTTGATGATTTCAGATTCAGGTGAGTCTTGTTTGATTGTACCCTATTTATGCTTCTCAAATATTGATTCACTAAGTGTTTTGTCCAGTGTTTCAAAATTGAGCTAAAAAATAAGTGAGAGGAGGGCTGCAAGATCTCCTGAGCCAGTCATTTCTGAACCCTTAGGTTAAGCTCTCTGATTCAGTGAATTTAATGTGTTTTACTTAATTTTACTTTAGCTGTTTAGTAACCTACCTAGTTACAAAGGAAATCACAAGTGCTTGGTTGTTACAGCAAATGATGATTGTATCACTTGCTGAAATATGTATTAGTTGCACTTATCTTCTGTATCACAACTGATAACCTCATTATCAACTTTGCGGACCAGACCTGTGACATTGCCCAGATGTCATTAGATCGTGATTCTATTTAACTATACCAGAAATATTTTTTTTCTTCAGATTGCTGGCTTCCATAATCAGTGGTCTGCATTCTTAACTGCTGATTTGCCTTTACTTCTGTAAGCTTCCACATCTTCACTTTTGCCTGTATAAAAGTCCAATTTTCAGTATTCTTTTGCATTAAAATACCTACTTTGCTCTGTTTTACTTGTGTCTTTAAAATTATTTGGCAACACTGGCTTTTTACAGAGAAAAGAAACACACATCATATGTCTTGCACGTTGTAACTGAAATTCATTTGTGATTGCTCTAACATAGGCAGCTGCCAGTTTTAGGCAATGATCAGTTGATTTTTATCTATCATACTGAGTTCTAGTACTGAATGATTTTAAGTTGCTTGGTTTACTTTTTATGATGGGAATGGATCTATAATTTTTAGACACTTCAAAAATAATTTCTCTGTATCATCAGGATGTACCAGCTATGTCTTCAGAAAACTGCAATTTTCTATGTATTTACATGTGCTTCCAAGTAATTTTTAGAGACCTGCTCCTTTTTTCTCATCTGTGTTGGCAGCTATAAAAGACCTGATATTGTTGTCAGTCAGATACAACTATCATGAATTCGCCTGTAAGTCCTAAGTATGTAAATGATACCTTTAATGTGGAGTCCCACATTCTTTCTCCTCCCGGCTGTCTTTCCTATTTGGGTTTCAGTCATCTGAATTGTCATGCCAGGTTTCAGTCCTACCAAATTATGTCATATTTTCTTTCACCAGCACATAACTGTAGTTTTTGATTTCTCTTTGTTGCTCACAGAATAATTTATAGCTCTTCTTAGTTTTATTTACAATGATTTTCCATTAGGACTACACTTTATGGCTATATATGAAGTATTCCTTTAGTATTGCTTTTAGATGCTAAATTAAGTGTCTTCAGTCTCTTGTTTTGAGGTGAAAGTAGAATTACTTAGAACAATCAGAACTGGAGAAGTTCAATCGTGAGAACAAAACAGGTTTTTACAGGGTTTTTTTTTGGTTGAACTTGTGGTTGTTATGTAATGAAGAGTATGTACAGAATCTGTCTCTCTTTCTTCTTTTTGCTTAAAACAGATCAAGGTAAACAGTTAAAGCAGAAGGAAACCAACTGTTTTTCCATTCACCTTATTATTGAGCTGTGGTTGAAAGAACTTCCTTTTTAGTTCTATCAAAAGATCTCAACTAAAACTTCAGTTGAACATGGAGAAAAAATAAACTCTTTCAGGGATGGGAGAATACATAGAGACACTTGCCTTTGCCTAATGAGGTCTAAAAAGTACCTTAATTGTGATTTGGGGTTTTTTTCTACATTACACTTTGTAGTATGCATGGCAGAAAATAGAAATATTTATTTTTGTTCCTTAGCTTGTGATTTAATGTTGAAACTTTGATCTTACAAAGTTCTTTACATCATTGGTTATCATGGTTTGCAATTTTAGCAATTGTAGTATAAAATAGAAATACTAAAGGAACTGAAAGCAGGGAGTATTTTAGAAACATGAAGTATGAAGCCCTGCCCAATTTTAGTTGAGAGCAAGACTTATGCTGACTTCACAGAGGCCAAAATTTCACACAAAGATAGTAACCAAATAAGAAAGCACACCCAGCACAGTATTTCTGGGTGAGTGTTATGTGCCTCAGGAAGTATTACAAGGCATGACGCTAAAGGATGCATGAATCTAATCACCCGAAAAGTGTAATAATCACCCGGGGTGGGAGCAGGGGGGGCTGAGTTCAGTTACAAAACTGATCTTTTGCTTCCTAAAACAAACATCCCTTTGCTGACAAATGCAGAGAAGGAAAGGACATCGCATAAATCATGGATTTTCACTGGTACTTGGAGTTTCTGAGTTATTCTAGAACGCAGGAGGCATTAGATGAAGTGAATATAGAGTTGGGAGAGTGGGACCTAGGCACCAAGTCCTCAGCTTCTAGGTGCAGAGTCACCCTTTTTCTGGGCAGTCCGTATTTGGCCTAATTCATATTGGGGATTATTTTATTTTTCTCTCTCTTTCTTCTGTACGCAGTTTAAGAAGAGAGAGATGAAAGCCCCTTGTCCTTTCTTCCCTCTTTTTCCCTCCATCCCCAGGAGATAAGTAAGAATTTCAGAGGTCAGTTGGAAATTATTTCTTGCTATCAATCCTGTCTAATTTCACACATTTTTTCAGACAGTGAGATTAGAAGATGAGGTGTCCTGATTCCCTTTTTTTTGATGGAGAAAGATGTACGTTTGTAGCACAGTGGGGTGGAGCAAGTGGTGAAAGGGAGGCCAGGTACCTAACGTTCGTTGTGACAAAAATAGGCTTAAACCACCCACTTTCAATCTGACTGCTGAAGTTCATTCGTATAGATAGCTGCCAGTATCAACAGGCATTGGAGTGTGTGGAGAGCATGCGGTTAATCCGAATTGGTGCATCCAAACGTAGTCATGGTTGCGTAATTTTCTTGTCAGGTTCAAGTGTTACATTTGTAGAATGTCTTCTGCAACCACTCCATCATAAGGTTTTAAGAGCCATATTCTGCATTATACTTTAAAATGTGCATAATCTTTTCATTACTGAGAAAAAAATGCCACATGGGTTCAGAAATTGAAGAAAGCATATGCTTAATTTTGAGATGTTCTTGATTTATCGTTACTCAGGAAAGTCTTACATAATATACATAATATGCAGTATTTATTATCCATAAGTGCTTTCTGGAATAGAGGTGTTTTAAGCATTTGTTCAACAATAAGCACCTGCTTACATGCTTAGAAATGTTTCATACGTATATACATATATACTTAATTTTTATTCTATAAGCAGCCATGGGGAGGGCATAAAACTGTTTACAGATTTAAAGTCAAGCACATGCATAAGGGATTTCAGGTTTAGTGTTTAATTTGAAAAATATGAGTGTAAGTCTAAATCAAATTAAAGAACTGCATTCACAACATCCTAAGTGATTTATGTCTTCACTACTAAGGAATGTAGCTGTAATTATAGTATCTTATAGGAGCATTTATCAACAGTGATGCTCACATGTTCATTTGCCACTTGGTGGCCTTTGGTCAAAAAAATGTGCAAAGAAAATATGCTTAAAATGAAGTCCAATGCATAATTTTTAATATATTCTTTACAAAAGAGGATTGTTGTTTTGTGTGTTTTGTTTCACTTTTAAAACTTTGTTTTTAGCATCAAAAGCCAACAGCTTTCCTGTTTAGCAAAGAGCAGTCCAAGACCAGCATGTTTGATCGTTAATGGCTATACTATAACTAAAACTACTCATAGGACTGCCTCTGTATTTCCAGACAGATTGTCTTTGAGTTCTGATTTCCCCACTCATATAGAGTCATTTTTAGAAATTATCACTAGAAAACTCAAAATATGTTTGCCTGGAGTATTCGAGCACAATGGTTGGTAATTCCCAAGATGAAATGACACAAATTTGTCAACAACTTCCACCACAGTTACTTTGTGGCTACAGATGTAATTAATTAGTAGGTCACCAGAATGAAATGGTTCAGAAAAGACTATTGTAATTTTTGAAAAAATCTATCACCAAGCTGAGCAATAGCAATGCTTGGCTGTAATCAGCATTTTCGGTATTGTCCTTAGTAGTAGCATTGAGAGTGCGGAGGCTGGTTTGAAGTTAAATGAATAAGCTCTTTATCCTCACCCTAGTTTTGGTTGTGTTTCTGTGTTCTGATAATTCGCTTGTCTAAAGTCACATATTTGCTGCCAAGATTAGATCTTCAAATTATTTCATTTTCAGACATCTCCCCAGCTTTTGTATTTCTACATATTTTTCTACAAAGCATTTTTACAACACCTGGTTTTATTTAACAGTTGGCTATTTGCTTCATTAGTAAAAAGCAAGTGAAAGCAGTAGGTAAGAGCTGCCTTTTTACATTTATGCTTTTCATAATTTTTTTTCCTTAAAGTAATACATTTACATTTCATAATCATAAACATGAAATTGAAGATGAAATCAGTTCTCGAAAGATTAATTCAACCCTGCTCACAGCTGCAAAGACTGTGGAAATAAATATCATTTTGCAGTAACGTATTCCTGACAAAGGGCATAACAAAAGACTGATTTCTATTCAGAGATAGTGGGTATATTTATTTTGCATGTTGGGGGGAGGGGCTGTGGTCGACTGCTTGCGACCCTGACCTAGTTTTGTAGCTGCTTATTATTCAGCTATATGTTTGGGAAATCTCTGTAATTTAATTTGGCAACCTCTTCTGCATGTCTGCACATAGCGGTAGGTGCTCTTAATATTAGTCATGTCCCATGCTGAATCATATTTATTTAGAAAAAGGAAAATCCTAATGCACTCATAACTCAGAAAGAAACTGTTAATTGTTAGCAGAGAACCGCCTGATTACAGACTGGGTGTCTCGTCCAGGGCCCTGCCATAATTAGTAACCACTGTTGACATTTAGATTTAAATTGAATTTTCTTCTAATTAAACCCAGAGGGGGTTGATCCTCTCAGATGTACAGGTTAATAAAATTAGTCAGAAACTGTTAAACAGTAAACTGAATTCTCCAGGAGAGCTTTCCCAGTGTATTGTTAGGAATTCTGTAATTAATATTCAAAGGATTCATTAGATTTGGAGTTGTCCTTTTTTGTTTTGGATTGCATCTGGGTTTAGTGCAGCTATTTCTTTAATTAAGTCTGTTTGCTTTTGATATCTACAGTAATACTAATTTTCATCATGTTTCTGCATGTGTAATTATAACTGCTGTAGCACCATTCATCCATAACGTGCAACTGTTATGTGTAATAACAAGCTGCTTTTCTTTTTTTCTAGGCACATTCCATGAATAGTAATCCTAAAAACTAAAACCAAGTGTGACATGAATTTTAGGAATATAGCCTAAACTAACTGGTGTCTGTTTGTCATTGTCATACAAATGTTAAAGTTGCTGCAGAGTTGTTCACTTCTTTATTCGCCATTGTTTTTTTGCTGATCCTTCGCAAGCCTTTTTTTAAAATAGGATCATTTTTTCTGATGAAATGTAGATGTTTGTATTTTTCCTATTGCTTTTTCAAGTACCATCAATTGGATTGAGATCTTAGCCTGCATGAAACTAATCTGTGGTTTCACTTTCTTGTCCTGCTCAAAGATTAAGAAGTTAAGAGTATGAAAACTATTAAGCATGTGTGACAGGAAATAGCAAAGCATATCAGTGATGTGAGAAAAAGTAGGGTCGGAAGTGCTATAGTGAGGTATTCGAACATTAAACTTTGAGAATATCAGAATTTTTTGCAAAACTACTCTATGGGAGTAAATATTTTTAACAAAGATCTCATAGCTGAACTCACCTGTTTTTTCATAGCTTGTAGACAGAGGAAATCCAGTAAAATGCTGTTGAGCACTGAGAACAATTTAGTACCAATACTAAATATCAGTTTTACAAACAAAAGTGAAGAATGTATTTTACCATTTAATCAGCCTCATGAAAATTATGGTTTTGGTTTAAATCAATTTCTGGGCTGTTGTAACTTAAAAATAGAGAATTTAGAGAAGCACGAAATGATAAATGAAAATGTATAAAGAATGCTTTCCTGAAAGATATCTTGAAATTCATAAAAGTTGTTCAATACTATTGAATTGAATTTACTCCCAAAAGGAATATTCTGTCTCTTTCTTCTTAACCATGTAAGCCAAACAAATAAAAAACCCAAAAGCTAGATGACTTCATTTTTCTTGCTTAGTCTGACTAAATAAATTGGATTAGGTAAAGAATGCTTCTCACTCAGAATTGGCTTCATATGGTACAAAACTACTGAAACGTATGGAACAGTTCACTGTACTGGTGTACATCACCAACCAAATTCCTCTCTCCGGCAGGTTTGAGGTGCAAGAATCACAAGGCAAATCAAACCAGAAGTGGCTGAAACTGTCAGGTCCAGAACTGCAAAATTTATCCCACTTAAAGGAGTTGTTGATCTAAATGAGGCTTTAATAGGAACAATTTGTATGAGTAACAGATTCTGGATTCAGGTGCAGTTCTCAAGGAAACATCCAGCTGAAAAAATCTGAGTAAGAACAGTAAAACGGAAAATAAACCTCTTTAGCCCACAGTCCAATCAGAGTCTTTACACTGAAAAGAGACTTAATATTGCTATTGATTTTTCGCAAAAGGTGTCTACTATGGTGATGGGCAGCAATTCAGCTGAAATCAATAGGTAATTAAACCCCCTATGAGAACTCAGTCTTAAACTGAATTAAACTAAACTTTTGAGGCGGCCAAATCACATTATCATGAAAATATACCCCAAAGTCTCAAAAATTATCTGTAATCACCTCCAAGCAGCCATAAACTCAGTCCTAAGTTTGACAATGTATTAGTCTTATTACATGGAAACTGAGCTTCCATGCTTGGATGAGAATATGCTGACCATGGTCCTTTTATGAGGCTGGGAATGTCATTGTTGGTCCTGAGTAAGTGATCTTAGATTTCCCCTCAGAATCAAGTACAAGCTTAACCACTGGCAGCAATACACATGCAAAACTAAAATTTGTTTCATGTATTGTTTTTAGATAATGAATTAGGAGTAACAGGTTTTCAATGTCATGGCAGCTAGGCAGAGCTGTTAATGCAAGTGAAAGCAGATGTGTGATCACCATGTTTCTATAAATCTATGTGTGTCTCATTGGTGCCAGCAGGACACAAATAAAGAAAGGAAAGAAAACAGCAGTTGCTGAGGAGGCCAACAGCATACCCATCAAGTTTGGCATGTAATATTTCAGGTCAACCAACAGTAGCCAGGAAATGTAAAATTGTCCACATTTTCTAGTTTACAGATGATTTCATCAAAATGCAGACTTAGTATAAAAGCAGAAGGCTTGCAAAACCAGTTGAGTAAGGAAGGTCATTGCCTGCAGAGACCAGGAAGCCCAAAGCAGGCATCTAGTTTGGGGCGCTTCGATTTGGCCTAGCATGGGGCATGGTGGTCCATGTGCAAACAGCTACAGGAAAGCCAAGGGTGGATTAACTGGACTGGATTGTGAGAAAACTAGGTCTTTGCTCACACAGTCACAGCAAATTGCAGATTTCAGGGAGAGAAATATTCTGTTGGCATTGCCATATATGATTGCATGAGGAAATGTAGTGAGATGATAACAAGGCTTTTTGAAGAAAGATGGGCTACAAGCTGCTAAAGACAAATAGGTGAAGCTCTTTCATGAGTCTGTCACTGTGAACCATCCTTTCTTATTGCTGCATGTATATGTAGATTTTTGAACCTGTTGCAGCGATATAAAGAACAAAGAATCAGTTTCCTTATCGTTACTCTTTTCTTACTGTCTAATATTATAACTTTTTTCTTCTTTTATTTTTCCACACGGTTTCAACAGATGGAAAATTAAATAAGCATTCAGTGCATAAACTTGTTAGATACAGGACTGTTTTCAAAGTAAGCTTTTTTTTTCTTTGAGATATCATTTGAGATTTTTAAGTTCTGAAAGAAATAGTTTTTTTTCCGTAAAGTACACAACTACTGCCACATAAACACAAAAGCCAAACCTCCTTCATTTTATCTGTTTCAGTCAAAAAACCATGTTCTAAATCCTCTGCCCAAGGCTTTTTTTTTTGTGAAAAAAATAATCAATACCAGCAGAATTCTTTATCATCCAGATAAGGAGGTGAACGAATGTGGAAGAAATGTTAAAATCACTGAAATTAAGCTTTTTAATTGCAATTAATCTATTAGTAATGTTTCTTAGTATAAATACTGCCTATGTTAATGTTTATACTGTGAACTGACAAAGAATAGGCATTATGTTGTATACCAGCTCTTGTATGTCCGATGTGAGTTGCCTGTTCCACAGGTGCTCCCAGTCAGCTAATATTTTCTTTTAGGTAAAATATTTCCTCAACTGAAGATTTTTGCGTGAAAACTGAGGAATTCATTCTGTTTTTACTCTTTGTATAAAGCTTTCATTTATGTCAGTGGGAGTTCAGTGTATAGCATGAGGACGGTATATTTCTCTATGTACTTGTAAGAAGCATCTCCTTTTATACACTAATAAATTTGTCACATAGTAATTTGTTTTTTCAGTTCCATGATAGCTCTACCAATGCAGCAACAAAATGAAAATAATAAAGATAACCTGTAATGCTAGATAAATTGCATTTGATATACCTTTTGCTTTTCATCCTCAATTTCCCATCACCTGTACATAATGCTTCGCTGTTCAGTCCTTATTTTGTCATTGAAGAAATTACTTGTGCAAATAAGTGTTTTGGCCACAGTGAGATTACTGGCATCGGTTACTTTTCACAGTGTCCTGGGTTCAGCAGTAGCAGTCATTTTTCTCCTTCTTAGTAGCTGGTGCAGTGCTGTGTTTTTGATTTTGG
>WYDI02009774.1:0-36235 GCA_009867235.2 Psittacus erithacus
AGGTGTCCCTGCCCATGGCAGGGGTTGGAACTGGATGATCTTAAGGTCCTTTCCAACCCAAACCATTCTATGATTCTACAATTTGACTGATGGAGCCTCCTGCATCACCTCCTCCTGCACCCTAAAGACCAACTCTGCCCAATTTGAGCACCACAGCTACTGCCACAGCAAATCAGGGCTCCCTCGGTCTTCCTGGGAATCGCATCCAATTTCTCCCCTTCTTCTTCTTCCTGCATCTCCTCCTTTCCCAGACCTAGGGCCTCACCACAGCATCAGTCTGCTCTCCCCATGCTGCAGCAAGAAAGGGGAAGGGGGCACCACTCTTTCATCCAGCACAAGGGAGGCGAGCCCGGCTCCGGAGCGGGAGGAAATGACTCGGAACCGTACACAGTGAAGATGTGGCCCAGGAGAACAACTCCTCTTGTCGGAGCCCCGGCGACTCTTTATCAGGGAAGCCTTGTTCAGTCTAACAAAGCACAGCTAATGTGCTGTTTATTACCTCCGCTGCTGCATTTGGACTGTCAGGAGATGAAGAAATATCCCCAGAATTAACAGCAATATAACAGAGGGAGAAGAGCCAGGGGAGAGGTTAAGGCAAGTGCTGCTATCTAAGAAATAGGCTCATAAACCCTCTTCACTAAAAACGGCTTGTGCTTAGATGGCAGCACCCCTCCTGGCACTCGAGGGGGGAACTGGGGCTTCTGAACACGTGGCAAGCTAGGTGCAAGGCACCAGGGAGAACCAGGCTTCTTCCCCCATCACCTTTGCCTGCATGGATGCTACACTCAGACAATCAAAATATGTCTAGTCTGATGTAGAGCATTCCCAGAGAGAGTTAACATTAAGTCCTTGAAGGCTTGAGTAGTCTTTGTGTATGTACAGTGCTTAACATGACAAGCTCCAGGGCCCAGTCACAGAGACAAGAGGAAATACTTTAGCACTCAGCTCCAGACTGCAAACACTCAGCAGGAGAGGTTGAAGTCTGGACAGAAGGGAGCCCATCACACCAGAGGCTGAATGTCTGAGCTGGGAGAGGTGCCACCCAATGCAGAAAGCACCCAAACGCAGGGAACACAATGGGGAAAAGCAGAAAGGATCAAAATGAAGGCATAGGATGAAGACCTGAACAGCTCAGGAAGATGAGACTGGAAAAACCTTCATTTTTGATGGCTGAGGTATATCTTCTATAGAGAGGGGCTTCTCTGGTCAGAAGCTTAGAGAGAGGGCAGGATAAGCTCAGTCAAGCTACAGGAGCTTAAATAAACCAAACCCAGTCTTGCTCACAAACCTGGAGCCACCAAGTCTCCCAGCCTTCAATGAAGAGCTTTCCAGTGGCCAAGGCATCTCCACTTACTTCAGAGGGCTTTCCCAGAGGCACCCACCGAGTATGCTGCTTGATCACTACACACCCATGCTAGGTGGAGACAGCTCCACATCTCCCAGTGGGTCTTGGAGCCATCCAGGCTTTCATGGGGTCCCAGCAAGCCCTTTTTCCTTTTGTACCTCCATCACGGAGCCCATGGCAGGGTTGGAACAAGGCCGCCCAAGTGATGCCTGCTGGCACCCACAGCAGGGTGGCCTTCCCTTTTCATGCCTACACACATGGAATTTCAACGTCAGTTTTGCTGCAGCAGCTCCCCAGGCCCCTCCACACCAGCTGTAGTCTGATGGAACAGAAATGACACACGCAGCCTTGCTTCCTCCAAGGACTGGCCTTGCTCCCCCTTCCCCATCTTTCGCATAGCAGCTCATGCCCATGGAGCAGCCTCCAAGCAGAGTGCTTGGAGCTGTTATTATACGAAGGGGCTCACTCACCTCTTTTCCAAAGGCCATGCAGATGCCTTATGGAACTCAAGGGCTGCTCCTAGTTCTAAGTACTACCCCCAGCTCATATCAGCATAGCAGTGATAGCCACATCTGCGTGATGCTCCAAACCCTGTGATCTTAACTGGGGCCTTACTAACTGCAATCCTCGTTGTACCAAAGATGCGGAGACTGAAGCACTGCTACCATGTTAAAAGTAGTCAGCTGAATCCTTTAATACTTTGGAGCTGACCCCTCTTGCTGACTGAATTCATCTAGAAGAGGTGAAGAATTACAAGGAAATGGAGAAACCCTGGGAACACAAAGGTTACTGTGTGTGGGGGTGACTGGTGTGTCCTCTACTCTCTACTTTAACCACTGTTAACATTGCTGCTGGCTGAGAAGCAGCCACAGCATCCATACTGTCATGTCCCTGTGGAGGTGGAGAATCCCACTATGGAGCCAAGAGCTGGAGCTGACCCACCAAAATCCAGCAGGATACAAGAGACCCATCACAGCAGAATCCCATTTGCAAGATGGTCCTTTGGGTCTTCACTGCGATGCTGCCAGCACCTCCTGACATGGCACATCCGTGTGGGTTTAGCCCACATGGAAGGAAGCATCCAGGGTTGGCACTGGGATGAAACACTCTCTGAATGCCACTTCACAGGGAGGGTGAGCTGCACTGTCAGAACAATGCAATTAGCCACTTATTTCTTCATGTTAATTAACTTTGCTTGCTCTAGCACCTTTGTCAAGGTATCACCCTGCTCTCTGGGGTGCTCTAGGGAAAGCAATTACATGGTAGTTACTTTGCAATTAATTACAGCTTGAAGAAGGCTGTGGGAGGGCACCTCTTCCTGTTTGATCTCCTAAATACTTCATTAAAGGGCCAACAAGGAATAGATATTTCTGTAGCTCTGCTCACCTGGCAACCCTGTCCTCCTCCCCTTTGAAGAGGAGTGGTGCCACGTATTTATACCCTGTTTTAGGCAAGAAGAAAGACCAAACCCAATGGAGTTCATTTGGTTTGGCACAACATCCCTGCTGCTTTCCCCTGACCAAAAGGAGGGGTGGCTGATGCCTTCCTAACGAAGCAGCTTTGCAGGCTGCAAATGAAGCCAAACTTCTCATGCTGTTTTGCAAACATGGAAAATATTGGCCTAAGGTCCAAAACCTGGGGAGTGTTTTGACTGAGATGTCTGAGGTCGAACACTGACCACATTCAGTCGCCCGATAAAAGCTTGTAAGCCAAGAAAGGGAAACTTTAGGGTTTACCACTGATAGGTATTTAATGAAAGATGCTGAGGGATTGATTTTTCTAATTAAGCCATTGGAAAAAATAATCCCATTAGAATTTTCCCAGAGAAAGTGCCCTTTCCAAAGCCTGTTCTGCTGAAGAGATGCAGTTCAATCATACAATAGCTCCTTTGTTTTCTGCATTCTCACCCCGTTTCACAGTGAATTGAGCAATGGCTGCTAAGGAATGTGTTAAATGAATAATTGACACGTTGGGTTTTCTGGAGCAAGGAGCAGAATCTGACCTCTTCTACACGACATATGCTCAGAGTGAAGCACCACGATGAAGGGGAGCCGTGGTGGATGGGAAGAGGAGATGCTGGGTGCAGACACCCCTTATTTGAAGCTGCGTCTCCACGGGCTGGTGATCCCTTCCTGAAGCAATCCACTGGCAGGGTGTCCTGGTGTCATCACATCCCTGACTCCATCTATCTGCATCACAGTGGCCAATCTGGCCAACAACCTGGACCCCTTCGGGCCATCCTCACCAGCCCTTATACAGTCACCTTCTCCCCCTGCTTGCCCCAGTGCAGGAGGGCTAATGCCATACGGACAGTTCCTGCTCTCCAGCTGGCACTCCCTCAGAGGAGCTCAGCTTCACCACGAGCATCCTCTCGGGAAGGGGAAACAGAGCAGCTCAGATAAACTTCTTGCTTGGATTATTTTGGATACTGCTGGCAGCTGGAGTGCACCGAGGTGCTGTGAAGCCTGGCAATGAAGTGAGGGAGGGAAAGAGGAAAAGAACAGATGAGGAGAGGAAGAATAGAGTCTATTTACTGAGGGCCGCCTTTGCTGCTTCTGCATCTCTTAGCTATCTACGGATGCTGAAGCATTTAGCCTTTGTTATGCTAATATTGCTTTTGTCAGCACAAATCCCATGGCTGTTCCCACCCTTTCCACCTCCCGACAGCGTCTTCTCACTCAAGTGGAAGCACCAAGTCAGCAGAACATATGGGGCCATCTCTACCCACACAGCCTGTGACTGCAGGGACTTTTTGTCTGCTATTGCAGCTTCCCGCTTTCTTCTTCTCCCTTTGAACTGATGAGGGGGAAAATGAAAGCAGGAGTTGAAAGGCAGGAGCACACATGCAGGGAAGGCTGGGAGGTAGCTCGGGTGCTGTGGCACTGCCCAGTCCCTATGGGCAGTGTTGGCTGATCTCCTGCCCTGTTGGCCTGGAAGGGGAGGATGCTCAGCCCATGCGTTCAGGGTGCAGGGTCTATCTGTCAACTCAACTCACAGGGCTCTATGGGGCTGTAGAGGAATTAAACCTTCCCCCTTGCACAGAAATGCTGCACACAGACACAGCAAAGCCTCCACAGCAAAGCCTCCACAGCAGAGCGCAGAGCTGGAAATGGATGTCTCCGTGCAGCAACATCCACCACACTCCATTCAATTCAATTCTATGTCAATTCAGCCTGACAGCGAGCAGACACCACCAACTAACCCAGCAGCCTGGTAATGCAAACAGTGCCCAGGCTGACTGAGGGGGCCACGGCAACCTGCTTGGCCTGTTGCCCCATTCCTAGTGCTCCTTCCCTGTGAGGGCTGCCTGTGCCAGGGAATCCTGCACGCCCGCTGCCCGCGTGGCAGGGATAAATGGGAGCTGTCAGTCAGCAGGGCTATCAATCTGTCAGGCTGCATCAAACCTGCCATAAAAGACATTTAAAAGGAAAATTGACATTGTGTTTTACAGCACTGCAGTTTAACAAAGGGGGAATGAGGGCTGGAGGAGCCGCACTTCCTCACATGCCTGCTCCGAGTGTGGCACTTGTCCTGCTCCCAGCCCCAAGTGATGCTCTCCCACTTTGTCCACCAGCACACTGGGGATGAAGGGCAAGCTTTGGGCATGAAGGTGATGCCCAGCATGGGTTCATGCTGCAATGTAAGGCAGAGCAGAATCCACCACTTTGGCTCTGTCCCACTAACCAAACCCTGTGTCTTGCCCTGGGGCCAAGCACATTCTATTCCACAGTAACTCATCTGGAGAGCAGTAACACTGGTGGAAGCGATTTTTCCACTGCCAGTGAGGCAGAGATGCAGACTGAGCCTTTTCCACCACTTAGGGCAAACAAATATCTTGCTCCCAAGTGGGTTCTCAAGTGTCTAATAAAGGTTGAGCACGCCCGCAGCCTGTCCCTCAGTAGCAGTGCTAACATACACACTCTTTCTCCTCCATCAACTTCCACGGATTGTGCAGAGCCTGAAAATGTTGGTGACTTGTGGAGGTGCTCAGCACTGTGTGGGAAGGCACTGCAGGCAAATAGATGCTCCTTCTTAAAATAGGAAGCTTTTTCCTTCTTTCCCTCTTGACTCCATCCTCCTTGTCCTGACCAAGGACAGCCCATGTTCTTGGGCTGGCCCTGATGCATTACACCATTTTTATAGAGGGGGAGTCCCTATGTGGCACGTTCCCATAAATAACTGCAAGCCATAAAACCTGGGATTTATGGAGTGTCTTTCACTGAGACACTGCCACGTACTTTATAGCCACTGATGAATGAAGCTGAGCAGCCCCCCGCAAAACACAGCAGCCTCTGCCTGATGTGGAGGAGACTGAGGCATAGAAAAAGGCAGCAATTCCATGAAGGATGCTCAGCTGGCCAGGAATGGGGCTGGCAGAAGGACCCACATCCTCCTCTGAGCTCCTACACTGAGCTGCAACCTCAACTGCCACAAGTGACATGGGGAATGACACATTTTACAGGCCAGATCTGCACTATTCCCTGCCTTGCCATTTGGTACATGGTGCCCCCAAGCAGCCCCTGTCCATGCTGCTGCCCCACCACAGATACTGACTCCAGGAGATACTTCCACATCTCATTTCAAGCCTTAGCTTTTTGTCTTCAGCTCTTAGTTTCTCTCTCCTCTGCTTATTAATTAATTCCACAGAGCACTTGGGGATACATTTATTCTGAATGACAGAGTAGCAAATAATCTCTCCAGCTTTATTACTGTGTGACTACAGCAGATCCCTGCGATTGATGGCTACTTACCTGAGCAGGAGAGTGACCAGCAGCCAACACGCATTAACCCCTCGCTTACGAGGATGTAGGTCACGTCAAGGAGTCACAGCACTTTAATGGAAAGCTGGGCACCATCCAGGAGGACAGGAACTCTGTGTTCTCAGCCATTTGCCTCTGTTCAGGACCTGATGCATTCTCGGAATGGGGCGCAGAGACACAGGGAGGATCACAGGTCATGCAGGGCGCTGTCTCTTGAAGCCACTGAGCACGGGGTTTCATGCCTTTGGTACTCCACGTGTGCCTTTTGGAGATGAAAGAGCTGAAATCACTGCACGGCTGAACCAGGAGGGCTCCTCCTGGCTTGGTGCAGTGGATGCTGTCAGGAGGGGTGAAGGTGATGCGTGCAGAAACCACATCAAGGGCAGGATGTGCAGGAGCAGAAGCACAAGGGTGGCTGAGACAGCTGGGATTAAAGCAGCAGGACTGAGCAAGGTGCACACCACTGTGGCTCCAGCTCCCTTCCACTTCCCATGGCCTCAGCCTCCACAATGCCACCATCCAACTGCACTGAGCTGGCAGGGAAACACCTTGCCAGCAATCACCAGCCATGCAGGGGCTCAGGTCAGACTCGAGCTGCAAAAGTCCTGCCAGGGCTGAAACCACCTTCGGTGAGTTCAGGAGCAGAAATGTTGGTGCCTGAGAAACTTTAATGCTGGAAACTAGGATTTAGGTAGCTCCAGGGTTAAACAGCAATTGAGAGGGATTTATAGGCTTCAAATGTTTATCTTTGCTGTCTAAAATGGAAACCATGTGCCTCTGTCCTCCAGGAGATCTAATTCATGGTCTTCTGTACCTCAGCTCTCCATCTATTAAATGAATAACACTTCATGGATGTGCGAAGAGGGCAGATGTGCTAAAGAAGCTGAGGGGATGGGATGCATATTTTGCAAGCCCAGTAATTACCCATGGGGATGAGGACACCACGTTCTTGTCCTTATCATAAGAGATTAAGATGAAAAGCAAGGAAGGGCCCAAGATTCAAATAAGTTCCATCAGCACGGGGAAAAATAAAGCCAAACGATCATCATCTTGATGGTAAATCTAATGAGACTTGTTGCTGAGAGTTTCCTTTTATTTCCCCCAGCACTTTTTCAGGCAGAGGGACAGATGTCAAGACCAGCCTCTTAAATATCATTACCAAAGCAAGCATGGATATCGGGGAGCAAAAACTGTTTATGTTCTTGCTATTTAATGGCGTAAAACAATACTCTTTACAGCAACTATTAGCTGGCTAATGGCATCCCATCATTCCTCATATCAGTTAAGTGACAGATGGAGCTGATGGCATAATTAAGCTACTAAGAGTCTCATAAATTACAAAACTACCACTGAAGCACCAACCACACCGAAGGAACCATTGCAAATATGATGTATGAGGAGTACAAGGGAACGGTCTTCATTAAGAGACTGAAAGAAAACCATTATGGGGTTTGGTTGGGCTATGAAGAAACCTTAAAGTCAGTCACAGTGCATCACTGAGACATCTGCTGCTGCCGTTAGGCCATGCTCCCTCTCCCAGCTGAGGGAACTGGCCTTGTCCTGCTGAGGAACACAGAGAGCGATGCAAATCCAGCATCTTGACACTGAAGGTAGGGGTCCTTCAGCAGGAAAACCCTGCACCACTGGAGCGGTCCCTGCAAGTGGGGCTCGGGTGGAGGAGAGGGAGGCAAAGCCTTTTCCCCATAACCTCGCCACCAAAAGGAGGTGGCACGTCTGTGCCTCTCATTCAGTTTACGAAATCACTCATTGCTAAGGATGGGGGAGTCCAGGAATGCTTTGTGGAAGCTGGAGCAGATTTGGCACCTGATGCTTTTGTGTTTCCAGACACAGAGAGTGACAAAGGACTCCTCTGTGCTGCTACTGGAACAGATTTTGTGGGAGTGGAGCTGGTTTTGACAGCGGCAGCATTTCCAGCTCATTACAAACCTAAGCAAAGTTGCTCTCTTCAATCTTTGCTTTTCACTTCATTCTGATGTGTAACAGGCAAATGAAACAGTGAAGAAAATTATCCCCGATAAACCTGACAGGGTTTTTTGCTGTTTCTGAGGAAATCTGAAGGAACAACTTTTCAACCCCCTTCCAGAAAAAACAAGTTTTCCGCTCCTCAACCATTGTGTACTGAGGAGCAGATCCCTGATATGAAAATGGGATGTGGATCTTCCGCCTTTCCTCCTGGCTTTGTCTCCACTCAGTACCACAGTGCTCAAGTGAAGGAAGCAGAGCAAGGGACCAGTGGGATTCCCACTGCCGGACCTCCCTGAAGTCCCCAAAGCATCACACTAAAGAGCAAAGTTAAGGCCTTGGGGAAGGGGGATGCTCAAACAACGGTGCATTGCACTCTAGAAGTCCACTTAGAGAATGTTTTGGATGCCACAGGCCCAGGATATGTGAACATCTCCTCCTGGTTATACAGGAAATGGACAGACACCTCTACGCACCACATTGCTTCGGGGGGAAGAAAGCCTTGTAAATAAGTCATAAACAGGCTTTCATTCCACAGCCCAGCCCCATGACCCGCAATGATACAGCTGAGCATTTCAGCAGCGTATTATCCCTTTGAATTTTAAATTGACTCAATTTACAAGGCCAGGGCTACGGGAGGAGAACCATCCATAGAGATATTAGCTCCTGAAGTTAAAAAAGTCAGAGAGGAATCTGCAGCTCACACAAACAGAAGCACGTTAAGACCGACAGTGAGTGATGTGACTTTATCAGGGAATTACAGAGAGAGGGGAAGGGAAGTGGCAGAATTTACATTTGGTGCCTGTGTTTATTGCTTACAGCTGAGCATTATAAATAACAAACGGGTTCTTACTGCCTGTGCTACGCAGTTGTATTTCTCCCCTCTCTCCCCCTCTTCAGACGGTGTGGTTTCTGTGACATGCATGAAGCACCTCGGAGAAGGAGCCCAAGGAAATGATTTGTTGGACAGCAGGAGAAAGACAGGGAAAGGAGACTCACAGAGCAGGCAGGAGGAAGAGACTCCAGTTCTTCCCAAGCAGAAGTTGCCATTGGGGTTGTCCTGTTGCGTAGGGACCTGGTCTGCAGGAAATGTCTTGGAAAAGCATGTCCTTTGGAAGCTTCCTACATCAGGCCTACAAAATGGCTGGGTTTTCCTAACCAGCTGCGTGCTGGCTAACAGCTGTATGGGACATCAGACTCCCTTACCTCATCTGAAGAGGTGGCTGTGAACCCTCCAGTGACCTCCTGCCTTGGGCATGGTGGAGAGGCAGCAGCCCAGCCCAGGATGATGGACTCAGGGTGATTCGGACCTGGCTGAGCCTCCCCTGCCTGGGGCAGTGCTTTCCGTCATCCCAAAAGCACCTCGTAAATGAGATCAATGAGTTTGTCATCCAGACAGGAATGCTGAGGCTGAGGTGTGGAGGGAACAGAGGGGCCAGAGACACAACACAGCCTGTTCCATGAGCCAGAACAAAGTGTGCCTGGGGATAGAGCTGGGAGGAGGGCGTTTACAAACACCAGGGTCACCCAGGTGCACTCAAGCTGCCAAGCAGAAACTCCCTGACTCACAGCAGCCCAGCAAAACCCACATTTGCACATGTAGGCTGGTGGTGGCACAAGGAACTCCCCAACAGTAGCACACAGGACCCTCCTGTTGACTTTTCCAGCCTAAACATTGGCCTTAGGTGTCTCTGCCCATGGAGACCCCGCTTGCAGGCAGCTTTTACACCAGTATCAGCCTCCCTGGCCAGGATCCACAGGGCAGGAGCCGTGCTCCTCACCTGAGCCCAAGCCTCACAGAGTCACCCATGCAGCCAGCCCTCTCCCTGCCTCCGCTTCCTAATGCAGGAATGGAGCAGAGAGCACCAGCCTCCTCTGTGAGCTGAGATGGATGCAGCAGAGCCATGCATGATTCCAGGGGCATGAAGTGCTGCTGCTGCTGCACTTCATTACCATCCTCTGGTCTCTCTTCTTGTCCACCTTTGATGCCTTCCTTGGCACCATTGTGGCCCTAATGCTGCTCTTCACCCTCATCCCTATGACCTCTGCCCATCACAGAACACTGCAACCCCCCCCACAGAGCTCCCATAGCTCCTAATGGTGAGTTATTTCCCTTCTTCCCTATGGCAAGAAAGTAGAAGGAAAATTAATACTGATTTATTTCCAGTTATTGTCTGCTCCTCCAACAGTGGCTCATTTGGAAAGTTTGATGACTAGGCAGCTTGTTCTGCTTTCTCACAGAGCATCTTTTGTGCCGCAAGACACATTGCATTGTGCTCCTCCTCTAATACACTTTTCATGGAGTGAGCTTTAGAAATCGTTTTCCTTGGCCACTTTTCTTCTTGAATGTTTAAAGCACCTTTTCTTTGTCAATCCCCAGCTCTCCTCCCCCACAACTCTGCTATTTGTGATCCGCTTTGACCCGGCATGGTCCAAGCTAAAATTCAATGCACTCAGGTGGCAGAGCTTTCAGTGGCAGCAGGTTTGGGATGCTCCCCCAGAGAAGCCAGAACCTGAGATCAGCCCAAACCATGGTACGCAGAGAGCGCTTAGTCCACTGCACTCCTGCCTACACAGTCCTGCCTACACAGTCCTGCCTACACTGGAATCCTTCCAGTCTAGACTGGGTTAAAAATAGGAAAGAAATAAGGCAAAATCAGACACCACTGCACTTTGGTATGCAGTAACTGCAGCCACAGAGAGAAACTACTCCAAAAGCAGCAAAACCAACTCCTACTCATGTGATTCATGCAGGTGTAGGGAAGTCTGGCACATCCGAAACGCATCCCAGCACGCACGTGTCCCCAAGCAGCAGATCCTGCCATTCCTGGAAGTTCCACGTTCACTGTGTCACACGAGGACACACTTTGCTTGGGAAGCTCCAGAGAAGGCAGCCCTGCTGTGAGCTCTTGCTAACCCTGGCTGGAGTACACTTACAGCACTGTCCATCTGTAATACACCTGGATTTCAGTGGCTGGGCATGGCAAACAGTCTACGCATGTGTAAAGATCTATCCATACAGTGTGTGCCCAACTGTGTCTCCTGTACAATGGCAGTATTCCTAAGGTCTTGGAGATCATTTAATTAATTACACAGTACCTTACACGGTACCATCTCATCTCCATTCATTTCAACAGCCCCGACTGTGAAAACACCATTGTCTTTCTCACTGGGACAGGAACAAAGGGGCCCGTGTGAGAGGTCTTTTTTAAAAGGCTTCCTTTTAATTTATCTTATTTTCTTCTTGCTTCAGCAGTGTTCAGAGGATGCAGTGGGGTTCATTTCAGGTAAGAAACAGGAGGAGCCGTCGAGGATGAAGCTGTGTGTGACAATAACAGGATTGGAGCAAGCTGCTCTAGTGGAAGGTGTCCCTGCCCATGGCAGGGGGTTGGAACTGGATGAGCCTTAAGGTCTCTTCCAACCCAAACCAGCCTGGGATTCCATGAACAAACTGGTACAGCCCAGAGCGTGTCTTGCCTCCCAGCTGAAGGCTTGGAGATGGCTAAAGCAGTCAGGAGGAGGCTGTGAAGTCGAAGGAGTGTACACTAACACCCTGTTGAGGGCCTATGGTTCAGTGCTTTGACCCCACTGGAGCTGGGTGATGTAGGCTGGGCTAAAGAGACCTCCCAGGTTTATCTGCGTTGGCAAGATTCAGGCAAAAGGACAAAGCAGCAGGCAGCATTCCGCTCCACCCCGAGTCTGAAACGCTTAAGTGTGACATTTTTCTTAGGGACCATTCTAGTTTCTCAGCTCACACGGCTCATTCTCCTTTCGTACTCCTGCCTGTTTATATGTGACCATATCTGAAAGGGTAAAACCCTCCCCCACTTCTCATTTGGGGTTGAACAAAGTGTTTTCTTTAGTCCCAAATGAAATCATTGCTGATTTCTCCATCCACTAAAAATACAAATCTACCAACGAAAATTACCCACTCTGGCTTGGTGTGAAATGAATTCATTTCCTGGCTTGTTTGGGAACGGCAGGCGTTGGAAACAGATTGCGATGCAGGTAGTAAATGAGCTCATCAAACTTTCGTTAGCAGAAATTCCACTCTGGACTAAACAAATCCAACCTTGACTCCTTCTATAGTCAGCCAGGAGCAGGGGCAACTCAGAGAACAGCTCTGTGCAGGGAGCTGCTAGCTGGGAGACTCGACCCTGGGATTTCTTGTTACACCAGAGATCCCTATGGGCAGGAGATATCCCCCCTCAAGGACAGCTGGAGCAGGGGACAGAGCAAAGCACAGAGGAATGACAAATCCCCCAGTAAGGCACATGTGTGCCAGACATCAGCTGGAATCCTGGGCTCATTAATGACAAACACGAGTGGCACCTCTTTACTGCGGAGCATCCTGACTGCTTCTGCTCTTCTTTATTAGCACCTCCAGCTTTCTGCAGGAAGAGGGGAGGAATAAACAAGGTGCAGCTCGCAGATCCGCCTGACTGATCGTGGCAAGTCAACACGACCTCAGCTTGTCTGTCTAATGAGGCAACCATGTAATTACAGCTGTCTCAGAGAGAGGCTCGTAAGTCCCAGGGATGTGAAGTGTCACCAAGGCAGTGGAAAGGCTCTGCTCAGGGTGCGAGAGGTTGTACTTGAGCTGGAGGCTGAGGGATGAAAGTGGGAAGAAAGGAGGAGGAAGAGGTAGGAGGCAGGAGGCTGAATTTTGGCTGCCTCTGTGCCACGGAGCCACTTCCTTTGTGCCCAGGGACTGTTGTTGAAGGACAGACCCACCTCTCTACCCTAAATCCATGCATCTGGGCTCCCTCTGCAGCTAAAGCAGAGATGCTGGCTTGCCGTGGACCTTTTCCGTAGATGGAGGGGGTGACAAAACCTTTGCAGAATGTGCTTCAGCCTCTCTATCTGCTACAGAGAGAGGCCAGGGGCCTACCCTGGGTGCGAGATTTGGATGGTTAAAGAAAGAACACATCCAGCTAAGCCCTCCCATACAGCCTCGAGTGGGAAAATCTCTTCCAAGAGCAGGTCTCTGTGTTCCACAGGCCCTGTTCTCCCCCTATCCCCACTGCACTGTGTGGCACTGGTACAAGCACACCAAAATCCTTCTACAGCAACAGGCTTAATAGCTGAAATAGCGAAGCACAGAGGTTTTGCTGTGCCATGGAACATCAACAAGCAATCCTACGCTATGGGCATTGCTTTCCAGACCCAAGCCCTGGAATCAGGAAGCTCAGGCTCTGCCCTCTTCAGCAGGAGCTGCCATCCCATCACGTGTGTGCAGGGCAATGTGACTTTGTGGCTGTGCTGCTGCGAGCAGGGTAATGCTGCCAACCCTGCGACCTCTGCCTATTGCCACAATCCCACCAGCAAGATCTTTGTTCCTGCTGATGAAAGGGCTCTGGAATTGGCACATGATGCCATTTATTTGCCTTTCCTTACAAACACCCCCCCTCCTCTTCCCTCCCTCTCTCCTTCCCTGAGATAATATTGACACCAACATCCCTAAAGGAGAATATTAAAATAACCTTTTCCATTACATCCTAATTTAACTACTTCCCTGCGTTGCACGACACACCTGGCTGTCTGCGGCTGTTTGTAATGTGCTCCTTCACTCCCTTCTTGAGAGTCCCTCTACTCCATCAAATCCTCCTCCTTGCACACTAAGCTGCAGATTACTTTTTCATAAGATGCAATTTCACCCAGATCTCATTACTTACTCTCTTAATGTATTTTCTGTATTTGTTTCATCTACAATTTCTCTTGTGCTCTGTTCTGATGATAAAACAGTCAGTTGTGGTGCTGTGGAAAGCAACTTGCTAGAGCACATTAACTACAACTCTTCTCCTTCTTGATATGTGTTCTCTGTGCCTTTGACCTGACAGGCAGAATTAGACCCAGTATGTGCTTGGTGCAGAAAGGCCCCTAGAATGCAGCCTTCTTGATTTACTAACATCTGCCTGACAGTGGCATTTAAGCTGGCCTGGAACCAGAGGCAATAGGAGATGTGGAAAGGAACTCACTGACAGTGCTGCATTTTCAAGCCAACGTCAAGATCATAGAATCCCAGACTGGTTTGGGTTGGAAGGAACCTTAAGATCACCCAGTTTTAACCCCCTGCCATGGGCAGGGACGCCTTCCACTAGAGCAGCTTGCTCCAAGCCCCTGTGTCCAACCTGGCCTTGAACACTGCCAGGGATGGAGCATTTACCACTGCTTTGGGCTGAAGTCATGTAATGCTCCACAAGAGGTGGAGTTCACTGTGGACACCCTTAGTCTACAGTCTTCTCCCAGCCTCAGTAGCCAGGAGAAATGTAGCCATAGAAATGGTAACTGCAATGCATCATTGGAGAGGGGAGCCCCTGGCCCACAAAGGACATGAAGAACCAGCTGCCTCCAAATTACAGGTCTTGCCCAGTCGAGAGAAACTGTCGCTTTTAGCCGGATTTACAGCAGTGCGGGCTGGATATCTTCCACTTCCCAAGTGAGCTGGTGGAGAAGGGAAAGCAATTTTTGTGGGGGGAGATGACAGTGTTCAGGAAATGAGCTATTTTCTAGGAAAAGAAGTCACCAGAGGTTTTAGATGAACCCTCCTCATCCATCAGAACTGCAGAGGAGCATCATCTGCATTGGACAGAGTCACACCACTTCTGCCAGCCCACCCTGGTGCTGATGCAAACCCCTCCCCAGGCACCCCACCAGGGTGAGAAGCAAGCAAGAAAAGAAAAGGGTAGAAGAAAAGAGGCATCTGTGACACCAGGGAGACAGAGAAGATGAGGAGGGCCCTTTTGAAGTCAAAGTGGGAGCCAGGGAACACGTTGAGCTCTACTGCATGTGTGAATCCCTCAAAGAGCATCCTGATGGACTTGGGTTATTCAGACCTTGTTGGGTTTGCATTTGTTGAGGTCCTGTGCCCAGAGCAGATCTAAACCCAGCGCTGGTTTGGCCCTTCCCTTCACATTCACTCCTGGGCCCACAGGCACATGTCACTGCTGGTGACAGTGGATGGACACAGCACCTCTGTGCTGACAGGGGAACGTAACAGCATGGCCTGGCTTCAGAAAAGAGGTATTGGCCATAAGAAGCTCAAAGTGCAAGTTTGGGGTCTGGCCTGAACTGAAGGCAAGCAGGAAAAACCCACCCCTCTGCACTTACAGGCAGTATTTTTATCCTGCAGATGAACAGCCCAGGAGAGGAATTTAAGTCTCCTTCTTCCCTGAATTCCAATTTAAGAGCAAACAATCCTGCCCCTGGATGCAAACCCATACATTACCCTGGAGAATTCCGGTGCAGTTCAAAGCAGGTCAGACAACAAAAAGGTCAAAAACATAACAGATGGCATCTGTATACACAAGAAAAGTGCTCTGCCTTCCTTTTCCATACCTCTACTCCTCCCCTGCCATCAAACAGCACATATATTCCCTTTCCTATCTGTTGTGTGGCTAAAACAGGAGCCTGAAGTCGCTACCACTGCCTACCCTTCAGCGATGCTCAGGCAAGCACACCGTTTGTAATGTGTCTGGAGGGAGGAATCTACTAAAGAGGCACTGCATTAAAAACATGCAAATGTTCCCAGTAACTCCACAGGCCCATGAGGAAGCCGGAGGAAATATCACCCCTCTCTTCTTGCTTGCCTGTTATTATGCACTGAGATGGTTTATGGTTCCTCCTGGTTCAGGCTGTAACTGGGAGCATGGCAGATATTTAATCTGTTTGGAAATAATTACAGCAATAATGATTATTTTATTGGGTTTAACCAGGTTCTAAAAATAAAGGAGATGCTGCAGCAGTGACAGGCCAGGCCAGGGAGCGCGAGAGAAGATGCTCTGTGTGTGTGAGTGCAGAGATTTACACCCTCCTGTTTGCACACGCGTGGGGATGCCTGCGAAGGGCAGGGAGCACCCAAAAGCACCTGGTTGAGTGTGTAATGGACATACATGGAGCATGTGCCCAAATACTCCAATATGAACCAAGCTGCCTGTGACCTCCAAACCCCACTGCATCTTGGAATTTAGTCGCTCATCCGTTTACAGAGTTCTCCATTTGGGAATGCAGGAGGGAAGGGGGAGCACAGGGAGTGGAAGCACCATTCAAGTTCAGCTTCTGTAGATTTCCTCTTCAAAGCTGCTGTGTTACACAGCCTCGGGGCAGCCAAAAGCCCCAGTGAGATGGACTCTGTGGTCTTAATCCCAGAGAAAACGCATCTCTCAAGTTCTTTTTATATCTTCCCAACCTTCCCAAATCCCTGCCTAATACCAGGCTTCACAGAGCTTTCTTTTTCACATTTCCTCCCTGCTCCCCCCCTCCCTTCCAGCTCTGCAGTGGAGCTTGTGAGGACTCGGTAAGGGAAGGGATGGCACTTCCACATGCTGCATCACATTCTTATCTGACAGCATTTGGTGGTGCCAGTTCCAGGTCAGGAGGGGATGCAGTGAGCATCTCTGGGGTTGCTCATGCTGTACTGAAAGGGTTTTGCCAGGGTCATGCAAAGAATTCCAGTTCAGGCCACTCCAATCACAGCTCCCAACACCTCACGGAAGGCAGTGAATTGTTCTTCCTTCCCTTGCTTGCGGCCTGTCTTCTAATGTGTGTAAGTAGCACCCATTACCTGCACCTCTTCCCTCTCAGGAGTACAGCTCAGCCAGGGAGCACCAGGATTAGACCAAGCAGCCACTGAAACAGAGACACCTCCTGACATCTCCTGCATTAAAACCAGCCCTTCCGAATGCAGCCTCTCCCCATCAGTGGGAGTCCTTGCCATGGCACACTGACACTGGCTATCAGGGGAGCAGCAGATGCACAAGGTCAGGGCAAATTCTGGATGGGCAGGAGGAGGAGGATCCCATAGGGATGCTGGAAGCAGAGGATGACACCAGCGCCGGCAGCTGCTCTGCTCTACAGATGCTGAGCTTCGTGTCCAGCACAACTCTTGGAAGAGGAGGCGAAGCTTTTCCTCAAGGCTTTCACCAGGAGCAGGCGGATGAAGGGAACACCTGGCTCTGTGTGATCCCTCATGAACGAGGCTCCCTGGGCTTTGGACAGAGCAGCTGTAGCTCCCCTTCCAGAAAAACCCTTCCATTTCCAACAGCTCTTATCCAGCTGTACCCATGGAAGTGTCCTAAGCACCAGGTCCTGCCTCTCCCTGAGGTTTAGTGGATAACTGAGACATGTGAAACCCCTCTCACTTCTTCAGCATCTCTTTCTCTTTCACATTGTCAAACCTCCATAAATATGTTTTCTGCCAGCAACTGGTGCTTAATTATTATATCATAACTGTCCTAATAAATACAAACGCCTTATTTGAGGCCCGTCATGTAACAGATGATCCATCATCCTCCCTCCCATAAATCCTGGAGCTGATCAAAACATCAGAGGGTGTTAAAGCTGGGATGGGAGCTGAGGCCAACATCCCCGTGTACAGGGAGAGGGAACATCTCCACCAGGTCTCCTCAGACCAGCATAGCACCCACATGTTGGAGTTCATGATGGTCTTTGGAGCCCATCAAGCCAGAACAATTTCCCCAACTGGAATCCACACAGTGTAGATGTAAAGGGCATAATTACCAACATGCTGAGGAGAAAAGTTTGGGAAGAAACATACAAGGCAATTCAATCCCAACAGCCTCTTCCAGAGAGAATCCCTCCCTGTCCCCAAATCCAGAGCACAGATGTCTATGAGTAAGATGTTTTTTTGTGCCCACTGCAATCATTGCACCACTTGGCTGGGCTTCACCAACACATTAACCAGAGCTTGTTGCTTGCTCTCTCCTCCTTTCATCTCAATTAACTCCTCTTCTTTTCTCCCTCCTGACTACTCAATTAAAAGAGTGGCCAAAAGTTAATTACTCTGATTCAATTCAGCTGCGATTCCTGTGGGGGAACAGAGGAGAGAGTGTGGATGAGGGGCTGGAGAAGGGAGCCAAGGCAGGAAAACTGGGATGGAGACTCCTAAGAACCAGCAGGTCTTGGGAGCTGAGCTCTGCTTACAAGATGCTCAGCACAGCTTGCTCATGCCTGATGCACAGAACCTGGGAAGCAGGATCTCAAATGGTGCTCCCATGGGAGGAGCAGTAAGATCTACGTAAGAACAAGAGATGATGAGCAGGACAACCATGATGTTGGACAGATACAGACAGCTCTGCAGAGGGGCTGGTAGAGGGCTGTGCATGGGATGGGTAGACAGAAGAACAGCCAGAGAAATGGGGAGTAAAAGGTGGATGTAAGTCTGAGTTCCCTGGCAAGCTGTCCGAATGCATTCTGCTAATGAACCTCCTCCTCCTCACAACACCCTGGCAGGGCTGCAGGCTAATCAGAACCCCCTCTCCATGCTGGAAGCCATCCTGACTCGGGCACTTGTGGCCACAGCCCTCAGATTTGGGCCATATGGCAGCTGAATGTGCCAGACGAAGCAGCATGGTTTGTCAGAGCATGTCGGCAGCTGGGAATGAGCAGTCCAGCTCCATGGCAAGCCCTCTCCAAGCTGCTCCCATCATCACCTGCAAACAAAAGGGCCTTGAGTGCAAATCACAGGCACTTCTTGGCAGCAGAGCTGGACCTTCAGGCGATGGTGGAAATCAGGACACCAGACTCCAGCTCTGTTCAAGTTCCTCTCCACTCCCTTTCAGTCTTGAAAGCAAATACAAACACGTGCCATCAGCAAAGTTCCCTACCTCACTACTCGGCCCCAGTCACCACCATTAGTAAATACACTGAGCAGCACTCCCATCCGATGCTGACCTGCAAGAACCCATTGACAATCACCATTTTTCCTGCTGAGAACTGCCCATTTCTCCTTATTCTCTCCAACAGCATTAATCTATCACAGGGATTTTAACTTGCACCCCCTGGTCACCATCATGCCTTGATAGTTCTGTCAGGGTCTTTATCAAAAAAGGCTTTTGAAATTCAAAAGAAGGAATGTGTGTATATATACTCTCTCATTCCCTTTTATCCACTGGTCTCTTAACTCATCCAAAGGATTTAAGCAGGTCAGAGAAACACAATTTTCTTCAGCAGAAACCATGCAGTCTATCCCTTATCCTATAGAAAAGCCTAAATATAGGCTCTGAAAGTCCCTGCAGCTGGGAATGTGAATGCAGCCATCACGCTTTGAAGCTGCCTGAGACTCGTGCAGTTCCCAGATGAAGGGCTAGCTGGCTCTGTCAAAGGAAGAGACAAGTCTTTCAAAGATCCTTGAAGATAGGAGGAACGATGTCAGCGGCACACAGATTCTCCTTTTCCTCCTCCCTTTCTTAGGTTTTCTTTAGCCCCTTTAGCTCCTTGTCTCTGCTAGCTTGTGCCGGGAAGGAGTGAGGTAGTTCTGCAGACTACACCCACTGAGAAAGAACTGGTGTCGGACGGGAAGCAACTAAAATCTCATGGAAGTAAGGGTCCTTAACTGGCTTCTGCTGGGAGCAGCCCAAGAGCGTGAGGCTGTGGTCCTGGAGGTCCCAAAATGTGGTGTTTTTCCTCAGTTGAGGCCATGATTCAACCTACAAAGAGAACAAAGCACCAGCCCAGTGCTGCTCCACAGATGCTTTGGGGAGCATCACAGTTGACTGCTGGCTGTGCAGCACCCACTCACCCTGTGGCTCCTGGCACCCTCCTGCCTGTTCTGCCTGCCCAGGACCCCTCAGAGCCCGGTGCTGTACAGCAGGTTGTCTGTACAAGGCGGTCAGCATGTGGGCTCCTTTCTTGCTCCCTCCCTACTCACTGTTGGAGCTTCCCTGTGCTTTCTCCTCCATCAGGCAGGCTATCAGATGTGCCTTGCCTCCAGGGAATAGCTGAGAACAATGGTTATTATCGGATCCTCTGACCACTCAGTGACACATCTGCCAGAACAGTGTACCTGGATTAAACCTCCTTCTCTACCCAGAGCTCAGACGTCTCCAGGATCTACTATCCATTTTCTTAATGCAAGTGCCTGACAGTTAAATCCATGCCTACGTCTATTAGGGAAATGCATGTGTTATGAACACCATGAATTCAGGCAGCCCTGTTAAATCTATTTGATGTATTCACTTCAATCCTAACCCCCCCTTCCCCCAAAGTTACCTATTGGCCAGGCACTAGAGCTGTCAGGTTGTGAAGGATAACAACATTATGGGACTAACAGAGAGCAAACCATGAGGGAAAGCAGGCTGGCTGCACGCTGCCTGCATCAGGCACAGGACAGCACTTCTGCATCAAGAGCAGGGAAGCTTCTGAGACATCAGGCTCCACACACTGATCTGGAAGCACTTTGGAGACATTCACTAATGGACATCATTGCCCTGAGGGGAAATGAGAAGGCAAGGAAGGTAACAGCTCACATTTACACCTGATTTTAAGGCACTGGAGAGAGTTCCACATTGGCTTTGACTAAGCCAGACCCAAAGTGGAGTCGCTGCCTTGGCAGAGCCCTGCCCAGAGCACAGGGGACTCTCAGCCCCCGACTGGAGGCATCATCTCTGCACTACGGACCTGCTCTGAGGAGCTTCAGTCTCTGGGTCCTGGATCCTCTCTTGATCTCAGGCTGCAGAGGGACCTTGGAAGGCTCCAACGCGCGCATGGAGCAGCCCAGGCTCAGCACTGAAGTGCCCTCCAGAGAAACCCCTCGCGCCTTCTGCTGGCTGTAAGGAGACAGACCTGAGCCGTTTGCCATCTCTTGTGGAAGAGAGGGGTGCGATGTGTGAAAAGCCCTTCCCAGAGCCCCTCTGCCTGCCCAGATGAGTGGGTGCAGGAGACAGGGAGGTCTGTACGGAGGGGATTGCCTTAGACTGGAGAGCATCCACTAACGCTTTCGTAAGCTGGGACTTCTAGCAATCACCTGCAGACTCTCTGGGCTCCACTGACAACTGTTTCTTATGGTTTAGAGCCTAACGCATGTCCCAGGACTTCACCAAATACTACTATCACAGTTAAGAGAAGGCTGAAATTCCCTTGAGCCTTGGCTGGAATGGGCCTCGATGCAGTGATTTCCACACAAGCCACACAGCCTTGTCTGGAGCATATGGGCTTCCCTCCCACTCTAAGCTGCTACCAGGGCTGGGATTTTTGTTGTTTCTATTTATTTTGCCCCCCATCTCTTTCTTCTTTTAACCTTTCTTTGAGCTCTCGCTTGCTTCCTCAGCACCTAGTGTAATTGCTTGCAGTCTCTGAGGAGCCCGGTGAGGATTTATGTAACACGCCAGGCAGCAATTTGAAAGGCTGCTTTTGGATATAAGAACTTAATGCTACACCAGCCTTGGGGAAAATGAGCTGAAAGCCTTGGGAGGGCTGTGTGGTGTTTGCTGCACGCTGCTTCAGAGCAGGGCTCAGTGCAGGAGCCTCTGAGCATCCCCCTCCTTGCATGGTGAGAAGGGAAGGGAAGAAGAGGTGTCTTTAGGCAAGTGGCTCGTTCCTTCTATGTCTCATTATGCTGTGGCTTTATCTAGAGGGGCAGTTGGAGGCAGGCAGCAAGCACTAAGCATTGCTGAGCAGTGCAGAGGGCAGCAGAGACAAAGGGAGGGGGTTATTTTTCCAGCAGACAGCGTGGTTTTGCTGCTGTTTCCTTCTCTCCTCTGCACTTCTGGTTGTATCAGGGTCAAACTGTCCCTTGGGGTACCTCTGTTGCTTTCAAGATTGCCACTTGAGGAGGACATCAGGACATTGGTCTCACTGATTATTGAAGGGAGGGATTAGGCAGGGATGGGAAAGGGGGTACTTCTAGGAGGCAAAGGAGAGAAGCAGTGTTCTTGTAAGGCTCTTCAGCAAGATGGCCCTGCAGCAGCATTTGAGTGCCTGGGTTTGAGGGCTGCATTCCCCCGGTTGGACAGCACAGGCTTTGCCTGGAAGGGAATGAAAGCACCAGCAACCAGAAGAAACCACCCCAGCCAGCCCTGCCATGCTCCAGCTCTTCCTGTGCATCCTCCACTCCCTGCCCACCTGAGTCCAACACAGACCTGAAGGAACAATGTGCATGCAGGAGGGCTGAAGTCTTCCACTACAGCTTTCCTTAAACGGGAGTTTATAGGTTGTATCCCCTTCAAAAATCGTATTTGCCTTCAGTCATTTTCCAATCAGGCTGCTGATGGAAATAACACCATAGCAATCAAACTGTTTCAATGTGTCAGCCTGACTGCGCTCCCTCCTTCCCTCCCTCCAAGCTTTTGAAGTGACTTCAAGTGCATTCAACATAGATTAGAGACCTTAAAACTCAGAGGTGCCACTGAGTGACGTGATCAGATGCAGCTGAGCAGAGAAGAGACATCCCCATGTCCCTTCTCTGAGTATTAGGGAACCAGCATGGGAGAAGAGAGGCAGCAAATGGGATATATCAGTCAAGGGAACAAGTTCTTCACTTAAAACTTGCTAGCTTTCTGAGCGTTAAGGATGAAAAGGGAAAGACTTAAAGAAGTTATGCAACCTGCAAACACAAAGCCTCGCACTCCTGGGCAAACAGCTCATGTCTGGTTGGCTGGGGAAGCCCTCACCATCCTCAGCATCCATGTAGTGCCGGTATCTGCAGTCTGGCTGCAGGCAGCAGCTGCCCTGCCTTTAGCAAGAGGACTCAGGCTACTCCTGACTAACCAACACGGAGCCCTAAGGCTGTGCTGGCTGTGGTAAATGAACCCAGGCTCTCCTGGCTTTGATATTAAGACTAGAAGAAGATGTGCCACCCTACTGCTCACCTCCCTGGCTCTACCCTCATGGTCCCATGAGGGCGATGTGTCGCACCCCAGCTTTACAGGGCTGCTCCCTACATCCTTACATTTATGCAGGTGTTACAGCGACACCGAACCCTTCTGAGCCACCCTGCTCCCCATGTTACCACCTTGCTATTGAGATAGCTCCAAGCCTTACTTCTGTTCCTCTGAGCCACAGGGTAGCCCTTAAGCTCCCACCTCCCAAACAACATCACCAGCAGCCACAGCCTGCCTGGGAATTACCAGTGCTAATCCATCATTTGCAGCATCAAATAAGCACGTTGACACCTTCCTTTCTCCTCCTTCTTGTATCTGTGAAGTACAGGGGAGGAGAACAACTAACATCACACCAAGAACCAAAAAAAACCCCGACTAAATTAACATTGCAGCTGAGGTTTTACATGCTCAAAAGTCAGGAGGTTCAAAGTTATGGTTCCCCCTCCAGCTGTAATTCTGGCACACTGCACATATATATTAAGACATTAAAGTTAGCCCCATAAACAGCAATACAAAATACTACATGCACATGAGGGGGCCAATCTACGACGGCCAGGGGAGCCATAACTCCAGCTGCCCTGACTCCTGTGCGTGCGCTTCTCCCGCAAAGAAGGAATAAGTCAGCTCTCATTCACTTGTAATTCAAAGCTCAGGGTGCTGATAGGGAAGAGAAAAGAGAGATTATTCTGTCTGCTGCTTCTTCCTCCTCTTTTTTCTCCCCTTTTTTTTATGGCACAGGCTGTTGTGTAGCGCCTGCGATCAATGCTCTCCCTCTGCCTGACTTTGATATATCGGCAGAAATCTCAGATCTCCATTCCCGTCCCCTCGCTTTGTAAGCAGCACAGCACACACATGCAATAGATAAAGGATAGCCTTTGATTGAATTTACTTAATTCATACAATGGGACATCAGAGGAATATTAAAATACAAATTAGCAGCTTCATATTTCACGTGCGTTGAAATCTCCCCAGCAGATAATGAGCTGCTGGAAACTCCTCTGCCAAAAGCCTCTCCCCAGTTACACCTATTCCCTTCCTCCCGGGATCCTCGAGTAAACGCTGGGAAAGTTGATAACTGGAGAGTTACACTTTAAGCCCTTAAAGGGTCGATAACTCAGGCCAAGATTTCTAAACAACTCTGCCACCGGGGAGGAGCTGTACTGAGAAGGCACAAAAGGTTTCTCAGCACCTTCACAGCAGGACGGAGAGATGTCTCCATCCCCATTTCCATGGGAAACAGGCAAACTCGTGTCCGTCGTGCAGGATCTCTGCTCCCCTGCTTTGGGAGCTGAACCACAGGAGCAGGTTCGTTTTGTAAGGGCAGGGCAGAGCAGGAAAACCTCCCCGGCCAGCTTTAATGTCAGTGCATTGCACGTCTGGGAACTGGGATTTTGCCTGGATGACCCCACCAGGGCACCCCATTACCTTTTGCTGATGCAGCCTGCAATTACCCAGCATCTGTGGCTTGGCAATGCAAATGTGACACATCCCTCCTCATTCTAACAGGATCACTTTGGAAGAAGCTGTAAGAACCTAAACCCATGCCTGAAGATGAAAATGGTGCCTCTCACCATTCAGCTGGCCCAGACTCCCATCCTACCTATCCAAGTGGCATTGAAGTGCTATTATCCATAAGAGCATCCTTTAGCAGTCCCAAACAACCCAGTGGCTTTCCTCTTACTACTCCCAGTAGATAACCCCTCTCCATTAGATAAACCCCCCCCATGTGGGTGGAGTATTTAATTCTGCTGCACCTACTTGTATCACAGCTATAGAAATCAGAGGTTTCTGTAGTACTGTGATACCCTTGGAAGCTGCAGGTGAAGGGATAGAGAAGTGGCAGAGCAAAAGGCCCATCATGGTGCACTGTAGGAGGGGTAGGAAGGGTCACCCTGTACATGGTTTTCCTCCTGGTTGCCCCACAGATCATAGGTAGAAATGCAAGGGTACAAGCAGAGGAAGCCTGAAGAAGCTCCTGCAATGTTAAAGTGTTCTCCCAATGGAGATCGTTAGCTGGATTTGAGCAAGAAGTCTGTCAACAGACCTGCTCCTGAAGTGGTCAGTAGGAAATGCCTATAGGTAAATCAAACCAACAAATCAAGCCAACCCAGAAGTCAAACTGACACTGCATGCTTAAACTAAGTTAAAAAGGACGCCGTTGCTTCCCAGTCCAGGATCTTTAACTCTGGTAGTAACCAAAATCAAACAGAAGTGAAGGGATATCTCTGATGGGATTCTCAGAGACAAAGATGTATTCTGAAGTTAGGCCAATGAGTCCTTAATCCTGTACACCAGGCCTGATTCCTCCTGGAAGGGCTCCCAAGATGATCATCTTCATTCAGCTGAAGGGATCAGTAACAAGAGAACTTGATCTGCTTCACCAGAGATCAGATACAGCTTGAGCCTTGCGAGAGGTGGTGATGGCAAAGGTAAGTGATATTCCCCATATCCCTCCCTCCCCAGGGAGGGACACCTCACCCTAAACCATGTTACCCAAGGCTTTGTCCAGCCTGGCCTTGAGCACTGCCAGGGATGGAGCATTTACCACTTCCTTGGGCAACCTGTGCCAGCACCTCAGCACCCTCACAGGGAAGATGTTCCTTATCTCCAACCTGAACTTGCCCTGTCTCAGTTTGAACCCATCACCCCTTGTCCTATCGCTCCAGCCCTTGATGAAGAGTCCTTCTCCAGCATCCTTGCAGGCATCCTTTAGACACTGGAAGCTGTTCTGAGGTCTCCATGCAGCTTCTCTTCTCCAGGCTGAACAAATGGCTCAGGCTCTTTCCTTGACGACAAGAACTGAGGGGCAGTTTTGCAGGAGTGTTCTGCTCTTCCTTGATTTCCCACTGGAGAGCTGAAAAGCTACAACACAATGGAGAAAAAGATTTCCCTTGCCTTCCAGCAGGCACTTACCCACCTCCCACTGCCACCAAGTATGGTTTGGCTGTTTCAATGGGGACTCCTTGCAGCTTCAGAGGGCACTGACACATAACAGGATTTTGGAGCAGAAGGATCTGGCTTTACCCAAGCTGCTTGGCACAAGTGGGGAACAAGCAGTGCGTGACTTTGCACCAACCTCCCAACTTTCCTGAGTACAGCCCTTTGCCAGTGTCACAAAAGAGCCGGATAACCAGGATGCTCTTTATTAAAGAGCAGTCTGATCCTCTTGACTTTTCTTCCCATTAGAAAGTAAAATGACGCAGGGAATGACAAACTTATGCTGTCAAAACCAAGACAGTCACTTTGAAAATCAATAATACCCCAAGGTGTTATTGTGAGTTAACAGCTCTCTCAGGCCTGAAGCACAGAGCGGGTATTAATGCTGTTCTCGCCACCTTTCCCACCAGCATCCGCGCTCCTCGAGAAAATCCCTGACATGGAATTCTACTTAAAGCAAGGGCACATTTTCCAGCTCGGTGCCCAAATGAAAAAGAATCGAGAGAGATGAGAAAAAGAGAGAAAAGGAATGTGCTACAGGGTGCCCCTATGTGTGTTATGTGCGGCAAACCCCAAACATCAGCTCGTTCGTTCGGGGTGGTTTGACAGGTAGTGACTCCCACTCCTTCATTTTGATTTGTTTAGTTATAAGCAGCGTTGGAGGGAATGTGTAACTTCAGAAAGAAACACTGGAGTTGGGGAATACTGACATGAGGTGTTCACCTCCCTGCTTCACCCACCCCGCATCCCTTCCTGCTGCTCAGCCTTTGCTGCCCTGAGCCCACACTGGGGTGGCTCATCCCACAGCTATGAAAATGCACTGCACAGCAAGTTTAAAAAGAAACCCCCAAAGTGATCAGCTCCCAGCATAAGTTTAGATTGGATCTAAGGCAGAAGTTCTTTACTGTGAGGGTGGTGAGGCACTGGAATGGGTTGCTCAGGGAAGCTGTGAATGCTCCATCCCTGGCGGTGTTCAGCGCCAGGTTGGACAGAGCCTTGGGTGACATGGTTTAGTGTGAGGTGTCCCTGCCCATGGCAGGGGTTGGAACTGGATGATCTTAAGGTCCTTTCCAACCCAAACCATTCTATGATTCTATGTGGGAAGGCTGCTGAACCGCCAGAGGTTTTGAGGTGCCCTCCAGCTGTGTCCCTGTATTTCTCAGTTATGGAAATGCATGACCCTCTGAGGGCAGATTGAGAACAAAACAGATCCAAGCTGCTCTGAATACCCCTTGTGTTTCTAGTCCACTCAAGGAGCTCAAAACCCAATATATACAGCTGGTACCATTGCACCAGGGGAATACAGGCAATTCAGGAACCTATTAACCCCCACTCCTGGGAGCAGGCATTTAGCTGCTGGGAAAAGCAATGGTGTTTCTTTTCCTGAGCACTGAATACAGACAGATAGGGCAGAACTGGCACAGAGCTCCTGGGTGGCTGTTTTTAATGTGCAACATAAAAAAACCAGTCCCAAGCAGCTGGTGCCAGTAAAAGTTCCTGCTGCATTCTTACAGGAGTCAGTGTTAGATCTGCCATCCTGTCCATACTGTGGCCTGGGGTCATTACCTGCTGCCTGCATCCTTGAGTATAATCTACATACTACTCCTGCCATCTCCTGAGGAGGAGGGACTGCATGTAATGTGTTGCCCCACACCATCATCCTTCATCTTGCTGCAAAGACATTCCTGCAGGGAAAGCACAGTGGGAAAATGACCAAGATAAAAGATGGGGGAAATGCAGAGGATGATGTTTCCTCAATGGCAGCAGGGCAGCTGGGCAGGCAAGCCCCCGAAATAACATCCCCTGCCCTTGTTCACACCAGAGCCTGGCCTCACTATGGGAGATACCCAGTGATGAGAGATGCGGAGCCACATTACCCCAAAGGTTCTGTGCCAGGGAGGGTCTGCGTATCCCACCATGCAGGAAAGTGCAGGTGAAATTACACATTAGTCTCATTTCTATCCGTGCCTTGAAAAAAACCCTGTCCAGAAGGGCTTTTTCTCTTCTTCCTCCTGTGACAAAGGCAAGAAGCAGAGAACATCTCCTGCCTTGGACATCTTATTAGTTTAATTAGATGATTTTCTGCATGATTTCTCCTGAACGCTGCAATTGCACAATCAAATCACACATCAGTTGACAACTTCATTTAAAAAATTAGTGTTTAGCAGCTTTGTGGGCTCGAAAAGCTCCGAGGACATCTGTCAGCAGTGACCCCTTCTGCTAATGCCAAACAGGCCCAGGCTGGGACCCACCTCCTGTCCTGCCTGCGAGCTGGCATGCTGAACAATCCCTTGAGAACAAAACCCACCCCGAGCCTCAGGGCATTCCCAGTTTGTATCTGCCACAGCTGCCTGCTGCTTGGCCTTCCCTCTCATGTGTCACTCCACAAATGTGAGTGTTACAGACCTGTCAGAGAGCGAATAGATCCTGCTGCTTGGAGGGACTCGGATGGACTTGCATCAGGCCCTGTGCTTTTGCTCAGTTACAGGGGAGCTGATGTGAAGCTGTCACCCATGATATCCAGCATCAGCTAAAGCTGGACCCCTGAGTTCCCTTGTGAGCTCTGCTCACCCTGGAGCAGGTGGGTGGTGATGGAGGGATGGATGGAATGGAGGGGATGGAGGGATGGATGCTGCTTCTGGATAGAGCTCAAGAACTCACAGCTGATCCTGCAGTGGGTTTTCCAAGGTGCTGATCCTGCAGGCTGGGTTTGGATCAGCTCAGCATGGCAAGTTTTGAGTTTGCTTGTGCTCAGCAGGCTGTCAGGAATCACTTCCAGCAAGGGGGAGGGCAGCAGTACCCACTGGTGGACACTGAGGCCATAGGAATGTTCATTGCAGACTTGGCTTTCTGGAGCAACAGAACTGCTGGGGCAGATCCTGGAGGAGGATTCTGAAGGGAGCAGTGATTCACCAGTCCTCTCCAGCAGGTCTGGCGAGAAGAAATCATTCACCTTCTGAGCAGGGAATGCACAAACTGCGGCTTCCTTCGTAAGAAACAGAAGCCAAAACTGCCTCCACCTCCTGGCTTTATCTTGTGGTTACACCAAGGAGCCCTGCTCGCTAGGGTGGAGGATCTGCGATGGGCGCACAACTGATCCTTAGGCTGTCCGAATCCCCCATGTTCACACCAGGCTGAGTCAATGTTATCCCTCCCTTGGGAGCCCGTCTTTCCAAGGAGGGCTGTCCAACTGGGGTGACACCATGATGACAACACGGCATCCTGCGTCCTCAGATCCCAAGAAACCCCACCAACACCATCTGAATTCAGACCCTGTTATGAAGCTCAGAAACCAGCCTCCATTGCAGATCTTCAGCAGCCTGAGACATTGATTATAATGAGCTGCACTAATTAGATGGTTTTAATTCAAAGGCCAACAGGCTAAAAGAGATGTGAATCAGGGGAACCTTTGTGAGGCATCTGCTGGGATTTCCTGCCAGCATAATTCCTCCAAGCTGCCCACTGATGAGTTCTTTAGCAAATGTCTCCTCTCCCACCTCTCTCCCCAGAAAGAGACCTTGGCCAGGAAGGCCCAGGAAGGTCTCCAACTTGCCATTTAGACCTCCATTATTCCCTCTGTTCTCCAGCAGATCCCTCTGAGGGATGAAATGACAGCTGTTTCCAACCAAATAAACCTCCTTCTCTGCTCCCTCTTCATATGTTTGCTTCAACTGTTTCTCAATTGCACAGATGAAAAAAACAACTCAAGGAAAAAGCTAATTAGAGGAAGACAACAGAAGCAGATGAACTGAGGTGGAACTGGGAAAGGAGGTGGTTCACAAGGGATGGGAAGCTCAGATTAGATATACGGAAGAAGTTCTTCCCTTTAAGGGTGGTGGCACAGGGTGCCCAGAGAAGCTGTGGCTGCCCCATCCCTGGCAGTGCTCAAGGCCAGGTTGGACACAGGGGCTTGGATTAAGCTGCTCTAGTGGAAGGTGTCCCTGCCTGTGGCAGGGGGATGGAACTGGATGAGCTTTAAGGTCCCTTCCAACGCAAACCATTGTACGATCCTACATGGAGGATGAGAAGAGCAGTGTGTGTGGCTGGTGGCTGCCTGTGCTGAGATGCTTTTACAGCTTTCCCTGCAGACCAAGGCTTGACCTGCGCTGGGCAATGTGGTGGAGCTGCGCTACAGCAGCTCCTGTTCTACACATAAATGGAGATCTCCCAAGCCTTGGATGCAGTGTGTTGCAGATGAGATGTGCAGATAACCCAGGTATCTCTGTCTGTGGCTGGCTGCATGAACGCTGTCCTGCTCCTGCTGGCTAAACTGGCCTGGAGCCACATCTTTTCAATCACAAATACTACATAATCCTTCAGTGAAGATAAAGAGCACAACCTGCCAAGTGCACCTACAAGCCTTGCTAGAAAGGTAAGGAAGAGCTAATGGCAATTTCAGTGGGAAACCCCAACTTCCTCGGCGCTTATGTGCCTATGGGAAGTTCCCACCGTACCTGGGAGAATGGATTTCAAAAGGATATCACACAACGAAGCAGGATTGTAGTGATAAAAAAGAAAGAAACAAAGATAAAGGCTGTTTTGAATCATTTGCTGCTAATGCCCCAGACGTGGACTCCTGCAGCATGGGACAGGACAACGAGGGACAAGTAGAATGGAGCATCAGGGTTTAAATAAGCGACCACACTGAGCAATGCCTTGAGCGCAGGTTGGTGATGTGGCACCAGCAAAGCACCAGTCAGGAGAGGAAAAGCAAGGATGTACATGAGCTGACAGCTTGTGAGCCATCTCTTAATCCTTACAGTAAAGCAAGCCCCACCACCCATCTCCTGGCTGTGCCAAGTGCCTTGGGAACTCGAGGACAAGCCGCTGATCCCCTTTGGGTCTGAGTTTCTCATTTTGCAAGACTCAAATTCCATTTCTGCTTGTGCTCAGGAATGCCCAGTGATTGACTTAGGAACACCCTGAGATGTGCAAAGGGACTGCAGGAGAACAAGTGTCCTTGCAAAGTTGCCATTTGGGAACCTGGGAAGAACAGACAGCTAGGAGAAGGACAAGGAGTCTGAGATATCCTTCAGGAGAGTCTGTGGCCAAACCACAGTCCCCACAGACCATGGGAACTACAGTGAGATTGAATTCATCCATAACTTAGCTTTCTATCTGGAATATCTAGGAATTCACCACCTCCAGCTTGGATGGCTGGGAGAAGATGGGTACTGGCCTGTCATGCCAGCTCCCTCCTTTTAATGGCAATTTCTCCTTCTGTGTCCCATGCTTCTCTTCATTACCAAAATCCCCTGAAGACACCATTGATGATGGAGAGCCATTGGAGAGGCAATTAGAAAGAAGTTAGAGTGAATTACATATGCAGGGTTTATTTTCTGTTTCCTGCTCTAGCTGCTGCCAATTATTGTGCAATTAGGCTGCCTTCATTAGCAAATGAGATTAAAATTAACATCGTTAATTACTCGTTCTGTTAAACAGGCATTTAAGGGGAGGATGCAGAGAAGGTTGTTCTTGGAGCAGATGCAGGAGCATTCTCTGGTTGCAGTGCTGTTTCTGCACAGGTTGCATTAGGTTATTCAATTCCAGCTAATACAGTGGGATAAAGGGAGCATTTAAATTGAAGCCACTAAATCAAGGCCTTGCAAGAATGCTTTGCTCAAGAAAATCATCATCACATGCAGCCAAACACAAGCTGATGGGCACAGCGAGCAGCCCCTGGATTGCTCCCACCAGAGGCTGGAGGGAATCCTCTCTCCTCAGTTGCTGGTACACCTGACTATTGACAGACATTTCCAATGGGATCTACAACCCAGCAAGCAGGGAGCGTGGCTGACACCTCCAACGAAGGGGCAATAAAGCCACAACAGCTACTGGTATTTATGGCAGTGTTTTCTTGGTGCTGGATGCTGCTTTCCTGGGCTCACAGACAAAAGAGGGAGGTCAATGGAAGAACAGCAGAGCTCCAAACTGATGGCGTTGTCTTTGCAAGCCAGATCTGTGGTACTGCTTGTGCAAAGCTCAGATGCTAAGTACAAAGTGATGCCAGTAATCTATGAGGTAACACTTTGAGGGTCCTGGATCAGGGGGCTGAAAGGGTCTCAAGCAGTCCCTTAGCCCATCCTGCTGTCTCCACACAGGATTGATGTCACTGCACCACTTTTACCTGCTGTCTCTCTAGATCCTTCTCAGTGGTCTGCACCAACGCAGGCTCTGCCCCTCCTGAGCCATTATGTTGAACATTTTGCTTTCTTTATACTCAAGAAGGCTTCCCTAAGTGTTGAATTAGAACTGCATTCGCCCAGTATGAGCTGCGCTGCATCCCAAGGACAAGGCAAAGTGATTATTCCCATTCTGTTCGCATCAGCCTTTTTCACATTTAAGAACTATTCCTGTCTTGTCCAAGTTCCTTTTCTCTGGACTAATTCATCCCAACTCACTCTGTCTCTCTTTGCAGAGAGACGTGTTGCTAGTCTTCAGTCACTCCTTGCTCTGGACCGTCTTCCATTGCTTTGCAACTTGCCGGATGAGTTGTGCCCAAACCCAGGCATCCAGCTGAGACCTCCGTAGCACTGGGCAGAGCAGGAACTCTATTCTATGTGTCTTGCTGGTGATACTTCTGCCTAGACTCTCCTGTTTGTCGTTTTGCACAGCAACTTGACATCTCTTCTGTGATGACACAGTGATCAAAACTGAGCCCCAGTCTTCCCTGCAGGACCACTGCCTAGTCAACGCTCTGTTTCTGCATCTAGCCTATGAACAGTTCATTATTCCTGCCCAGATGCAGAATCCAGTACTTATCTCTATTAAACTGCATCCTATTTCTTCCAAACCATTTCTTCAGTTTATCAAAATCATTTTGAGAGAAAAAGAGAGATTGCTCAGGTCCCCAGGAAAACATGGAGTATGGTAAGAGAGCCCTGAATTCCAGCTTGAACCTTGCCAGACTGAATGTTTCCCTTGGATCTATACCTGTCACACCTTGCTCTACAGCACCTAAAAGCAAATTGTGGCTCCTGTGAGAGACATTGTCATAAGCTGAGGCACAGACTGACTCTTCAAAGCATGCAGATATGCCAACAGTGTCCTGAACACTGGGAAACATCAGGCTATGGCTGCAGAGCCATTCTCTCTACATGCAAACCTCAGTCTGTACTGAAGAGCTTGCATGGTATCACAACATCGCTCTCCTGCCTGGCCAAGTACCAGAACCTATGAGTGTCTTAAGCAAAAGCAAAGACTCCAAAATTGGAGCAAAGACTTAGGAAACAGCTGCTCAAATGGACTCCCAAACTGACAGTCAGGATGTGCTGCGTGGGTTACCTGCCAGCCTCCCTGCTGGTGCTTCTCCTAATGGGCTCACTTTCCATGTTCAACAGGTAGCAGCAGGAGAGGGGCAGCAGGGAGCCTCTATGGATGTGGGTGAGACAAAGGAGAGGGAGTCTTCTACTGGACCTGCTTTGGAGCACACAGATCTTTGCATTAGGAGTAGAAACAAGCAGACTCCAAGTGAATTAAAGCTGAGGTTACTTATTGTCTGTCCCCTTGCTTGCACATTCCTCCACTTTAAAAATGCCCCGCGGTCCAGTTCGTAACATACATTTAAAAAGGAGAGCCCTGGCTGGATCACCCGCCACTAACTCCAAGCTCTGAAGAAGCATGTGGTGCTCAAATGCTTTTCTGTTGTGTTTGGACCTGCTGCCTGATCTAATAGAAACCATTTCCTCCCTCTGTGAGCCTTCCCTCATGCACAGAAGAGGCACTGGCTGTGAACAGCATCACCAGCAGCAGTGACTGTGCAGCCCAAGCTGAGCATGCACGGGTTGTATCCCTTGCTGGAAGCATGTGAAAGCATCATGTTTTCTGCTTGCCTGACACTCCTGTGAAGGTGGGAGGATAAATTTTCCCCATCTCCCAAGCAGGAAAACTTGGGCAGAAAGCAGAGATTTAACAATCTACCCACGGTTAGTCATGAGCAGGAGGCCACTTGGGGAACTAATACTCTTTCTAAGTCAGGGGAGACTTTTGGTGTCGATGATCTGTGAAATGTTTGCCTTGAATTTCCTCTGGACCCAGCACAGAGCAGTATCTTATTCAAAAGCTGTATTTAAGAGTGGCAATGAACTTTATTAGATGTGCGCCGACAGCTTCTCGGATCTCTTCCATAGGAAAAGCAATCAGATTCCAAGCAACACGATACCTTGTGCATAGCAACAAGCCAGCTGGCTCTGAACACCCTTTTCTCAAGCAGACCTCATCAAAAAATGAAATGAGAAAATAAGTAGACAGGACTAGGCAGGGAATTCTTCTGCCCTTGTGCCCCAAGGGGAGTATATCCAAATTAACAGGCCTTTGCCACTGCTGATGACTCAGTGAAGATGTGGAGCCATCAGCAGCTGGTGTAAATCAGTGTGTACCTGGAAATACTGCAGGAACAACATCAGATGACATTCATCTCAGCATACAGTCCATCTTACCAGGTAGCCCACTTCCCCCTAGTACTGGGTTAAGCCAAAACCACCTCAGGAGGTTCTGGACCCTACCTGGCTCTCTGTGGGGGCATATGCATAAGGACAGGGATGCTATTCAAAGCCTCCAGTTCAAAAGCCACACAGTGCTGTGTTGCCATGGGTAAAATCCCTACCAATGCCAAATCGTCCAGCACTGGCACTTCCATGCTCCTCTCCTGGGTTCAGTGATGCCCTGGAGAAAAGGTGGATTGAGAATGGCAGAGGAGAGATGCACGAGGGGAAAACACACGGTGTGATGGGATTGAAGGGCTGGAAGAGACTTAACAAAGGTGCAAAGGGGCCCTGAGGTGTGCAGAGGGCAAGAGAAAGATGGATGCATGGGTGCAGGAGAGGAAGATGAGAGACAAACAAGAGATAGGAAGTTTTCGTGTCAGACTGCTCCGTGAGGGCAGATTTATCTGCTGCCTTTCTCTAGGAAATTCATTAGGCTTTTGTGCCTCCCTCTTCTCCTGGCAACGTGCTCTGGCTTTGTCCAGGAACGAAGCAGTAATTCATGTCCATGCGCTCTCCTCTCCCAACAACCACTAGGATAAAGCATCCTCCCACCCCAGCGGTGCTCTTTGTCTCAGGCTTCAGCAAAGGGATGACAGGGACCAGCATCCTGGGAGCCTGCAGCTATTCCTTGAGGAACACGCAGACAAATAGCAGAAACTCTTGAGTCACACCAGAGGCCGGCGTGAGATCTGACCCACAAGCATAAATGCTTTCCTGGGAGCAAGAGAGGCTCCAGAAGCAGGGCATGCTCTCTAGCTAGCTTGAATAATTCATCTATAACTGAAGCTAAAGGAAATGGAAGTGGCCTGTTTCAACACTGCTTAATTTGCCAATGAACTGGTTATGGAAAGAGATAAGAAATAAGGTCTGAAAACTTAAAAGAAGCCATTAGGAAAATACAGAAGTGAAGACCAGCCAAACTAAAGCCAAAAGCCTGCGTGTGAGCCGATAAGATTCTCAACACTTCTTTCAGCAGCTGATAGCCAGAGGTATCAACAAGGTAGACAGATTAAATTCCTACAGGCATTAATTAAAAGAAGTCAGATGAGGAGAGAAATTAAGGCCCAAATACTGAGCAGAAATAACTCTTGTTTTTCTTCTTCAGAGAATATTTAGCTTCAAACAACTGCTGTGGGCAGGGGGGAAATCCTGTGGATGGAAGATGTGAGATGCAGATGGGAGACGTGGAAACACATCATAAGGGCTACAAGCCAGCTGAAACAAAAATGATGTTGGGATCAATGTGGTGGGGGTGAAAGAAAAGAAAGATGAGAAGAAGCTGACCACATGCGAATGCAGAAAACAGTGAATTCCCAAAGATTTCAGCAGCCAGGGAATGAGGTTCTCAAGACAAAAGCGAGTACCGTAAAGCATCTCCTGGTGTTCGGCTCCTCTGTGGGAAGAGGTGGAGGAAGGGCACAAGCACAGTGTGATTATAGCTGGAACAGGAGAACAGGAACCTGCTGAGATTGGTCACGCAGCTCTGTGTGCACAGGGCTCAGGAGAATAGGGAGAAATCTGTTTATGAATTCTCATCTGCTTATAAAATTCGCTGCAGGGAGCCAGCGTGTGCTCTGTGCAGAGCTGGCCAGGCACGGAGGTGTGGGGCAGACATCCCATGGATCTGAAGACATCTCTAGGCAGTTCTACCCCATGACTATACAGCCAGAGAGACCCAAGAGGAGGAATAACCTTGTGATTTAGGCATGAGCGTGGGGTTTAGCACATCCTGAGCAGACTCCTGGTGCCTACCATGGATGCCAGGCAGAAGGGAGGACTTGGGGTAAGTCATTTGCCCCAGCTTCCTTTCCTAATGAAATCAAAGTGCCCTTCTACCCATTGTCCCAATCGTTTTCTTTTGTACCAAATATTATCTGACACTTAGTTCGTACATGCACAGTGCCAGGAGGTCTCTGGACTCCATATTAAAGCAGACAGGGCTTACTGCACTGGAAAGCTCAGGGGAGACCTTACAGCAGCTTCCAGTGCCTAAAGAGGCCAACAAAAAAGCTGCAGAGCAGCTTTGGAGAAGGGCCTGTAGGGACAGGCCAAGGGGAATGGCTTTAACCTGCCAGAGGGGAGGCTGAGATGAGCTCTTAGGCAGAA
>WYDI02009775.1:0-26796 GCA_009867235.2 Psittacus erithacus
ATCAGCCCACCTCACAAGCGTGTCAAGGTCCCTCTGGATGGCATTCCTTCCCTCCAGCATATCAACCGAACCACACAAACCACTTCATAATAAGTGGTTTGTCTCCTGTCATCAGAAGCATTTTTTTTCTCCTGCTTTAATACAGTGAGCAACTACCGTACTACAGAGAAGGCAGCATTTCAGGGGATGTTGACTTTAACTGAGTTGCTTCAAGGCAAAAGCCCAGAAGTAACAGCTGCAGGACAGCTGCTTATACTGAAGAGCTGTCCTGGGTAGAACTGAACTGGGAAAAAAAAAAAAAATAAAAAAATCCATTTTAGGACAGCCTGGCCATTGTTCAAAGGGTCATTGCATGGACTCACAGTTTTAATCCCTTACTGCAGTGGGCATTTTCCTGGTACACCATGCTCACGTGTCCCTGGCCTCAAGTATTAAACACAGTAGCACCATGGAATCTCTTACTGCTTCATTGGAAAAGAACAAATTTTTAGCAATCAATTAAATGAATTTTCTACATGCTTGTCACTAGATTTTGTAGAAGGGCAGGGAAGAATAGAAGATTTCAAAGTGCTTTGATCTCATTTGCCAGAAACCTACTGAATAAGACCACAATGCAATACAGGTCCCCTTCAAGAAGAAAAACATTTTTTTTTGTTGTTGTTGTTCTTGTTCCCACACTCACGTACCAATTTTTGTAGTATTTCCTAGAAGAAAGAGCAGAGATCATTGATCTCTTCCTCATTTTCTTCCAAACCCTTTACCACAGTCCTAGAAGTCATTAGTAAAACCTTTTGTCTAAGGTTTCCTTCTTTGACCAGGAGACTCTATTCCCCTGAAATTTATCCAGTCAAAACACAGTCTGCAACACTATGATGTGGCTCCTCCCTCACAGCCTCCCTCTATGGATCCAACAATCATGTGATCTAATATATAAAATTAACTACTGACCAAAAACTAAGCCTTCAGAAAAGTCTCCATCAGATGAAGGGAAGGACTAGGAATACAAGATCAAGGATGTGGGGTAAAAACATGACTGCTCCTTTTAACAGCCCTTAAATTGGAAAATACACTGCAAAACTGACCCCTAAGTACTTTGCGTACTCCTTGCTTAATGTTCTGCATTGCCGTGCTGCCATATGTTTCACAAATCAGTCATGACCTAATTTTATACTTAATATTGACACCTGAAAGCAAGAAATTTCTTAAGCCTTCTCCCCAGCTGCCTCTGATATATGTTCCTCTTGAATATCTTTTTCTCCAAGGTGTGTATGTCAAAGTCTCACTAATGAACCATAATAAATTCATCAAAAGTAAGAAGACAGCAGGTGTTCTGGGATCTCCCAATCCAGTGTATAATGAAACCTTCAGTTTCAAGGCAGATCAGACAGAGCTGGATACAGCAAGCCTAAATCTATCTGTGCTCCAGAGTATCAAGGGTGAAAGTAAGCAATATAAATTATTACAGTTAAGATACCATAAATCTCTTAAATACTGCAGAGATACTTAAACCTGGGAGGAATTCCTTTTCAGCAATAATCATAAAACATATAAAAGGTTTGGGGTATTTCACAGGGTATTTCTTTACAGAGCAGAACAAAACTTATTATTGCAGTAAGCGTATGCATCTCTTTCAGAGGCCAAAGATAAATTTAATGGAAGACATGAATAAAATAACTGTAGGCTAGTTACTGTCAGTAGAAGGTGCTGTACTTTTGTTTCATTCTGGTATCCTACGAAAACAAGCTTTTGCAATTACGTTCTCTTTATGTGTATTTCCCAACCTCCAAAATTTTGAGGCTATTCGCTGTTCCTAACCAAATTTGAAAGAAGAATACAAATTTATTATACTAACGTGCAGTTAATGCAGTAAGAAAGAAGAGAGATTACAAACATCCCCATTCCCTGAAAGAAAGCCTAAGGCTTGAAGTTGCCTCTTACTATGTCAGAGAATGCATGAAGAAGTTCTGCTTAGAGAAGTGAATCAGAATTTCCTATTTCCATTGTTCACAAGAAAACATCTTCCCTGCAGTGCAGATATGATCTTAATAGTGAAGCATTAATACCCTCATTTGGATTCATATGCTGCTTAAAAAATTCCTTTAGGTGAATTTTTGGGCAGGTTCTTTGGCTTTGAGGATTGGCAAGAACTGGTCTTTCATCATTTTTACTTGCAGACAGACTAACACTTTAGAAACATTCTCAAGTTCATGTAACAGCAGGTTTTAATTATTTTTCTCCCTCCACAGCTGACAAGTTCAGGCATGAACTAACAATCTGCTTAATGGCAGAAGGTGGCCAGTGGCAACCCACATACTGCAATTCACAGCTGTCCCACTAAAACTATTCTTTCCCCAGCTGAGTACTATATGTATCCTGCTAAGGTTGCTGATGTCCAAAACAAACACTTCCACGGTACACCTGAGGTAGAGGGGCTGGACAGATACAGATATGTGTGCTTTAAATTGATTCTAGTTTAGAGTGCAGGCAGTAGGGTAGGCCTGAATTAACTGAATACTCACTTACTTACTGCAGTACCTTTTAATGCTGAATCTTAGCATGTAAAGACTACATAACTTGAAATCTAGAGTTAATTCCTTGACGAAAATTTTGGGTTAAAAAGAACTTTCAGAACATGCATTAGAGAAATACAAGTTAATTTTCTAATTTAGGTAAGGATTTTGAAGAAGCAACTACAGGCGTTAATCACAAACTGCTTTCTTTTTTTCCCAGAAACACATCTACTAGGACATGTAGTAGTTGGGCCTTTTATGTACACCCGTGGCAAAGAACTAGAACACTGGAATGAAATGATCAGCAAGCCCAAGGAGCTGGTTAAGCGATGGCATGCTCTTCGCCACAGCTCATAACAGCATGGATAGCAAAACCCCCAACTAACCTTAAAATGGAAAAGCTCTCACCAATACCTTTCATAATCTAAGGGGTACAAAAATCTTTGACCATTTTACACTCTGAAGTAGACAAGAATAAAATAAGTAAATTCTTTCTTTGTCTAAATGCAAATATAATTCTTGGTCCCTAGTAGGCTGGAACTCTCATCTTTGCTCTCTCCAAAATATATTTCCAATTTAATTAATATGTACCAGAGTAAACAAATCAGACAAACATGATCTCACTGTATTAAGTTATTTTGACTAATAAATTCTAATTCTTGGTCATGAGTTCCATGGCCATCATCCACCATGTGGACAGACCTAAGAATGGCCTAAGAAATTTCAATGATGATAGCAGACCTAAACTGTTCACTGCATTGCATCACCATGAACAGAGTAGCTTCACCAAAAGGGATGGAAGACCAGCAAACATGCCAGAACAGGCAAAGCCCAAAAGATGCTGACTGACTACTAAGTGTACAATTTATTTAAAATAGCAGTATTATATTTAAAACATATCTTTGAATCTTTTGAATATGAATGGTGGGAAGCAATGAGTGAGTTTCTTGATCAAAAACTTAGATGCAGCTGTTCACATTCCCCAGCACAGAGTATTTTTTGCAGTAATTCGGTTTTCATGTTTTCAGCTGACCCCAGTGTATGACACTTTGTGTTGACACTAAGGGAGAAGCATGAAAGAAGTTCTGAAGTCACAAATAACTGGAGGCTTGGAGGAGTATAGGAGCACCCTGAGAAAGTAACACAAGGGACTTGACCCATCCTTATGTATTTCTCCCTAAACACATCTCTGCTGGAAACAGCACTGATTACAAGAACCTTGGGTTTGACCTAATATGATCACTCTTACACTGAAAACCCAATTAGCTTAAGCCCCCAGGACATATGTCTATTTTAGTGGTAAAGTTTTCTTTGTTAACTAAATTAGTGTTCTGTAAAATAATTCAGAGCAATTATTTTAATAAAGACATTCTTCTATTCTTGGTTATTCCCTGGGGACCTGAACTCTGTACCTTTCATATCATGCAGTCATAAACCAGACAGTCAACTGTACAAGATGCTTTGCTGCAATAGTAATGTTCCAAGGACAATAATCTCTGCAGCTGAAGTAAAGCCAATTTGCTTTCAAACAGGATACAGTAGTAATTCAATATATTAAAAAAATATGAGGCTTTTCTGGGGAGATGAGAATTATATTATTATCTAAAGAAAGTATTATGAATGAGAATACATTTGAGAGGAATCATAAGATAACAGACTCTGCTTCACCTGATCCCTCATTTGAAATGGTACACGGTACCCACAGTCTGTCTGGCTAACTGCACCACTGAGTAAGATGAGCCTAGACTCCCTACATCTAATTGAATTTTGCAGAATGCTCAACTCTCATATGTGTCTTTCAAATGAGTAATGCCAGCAGACCCAGCCACAATGTGCCATTTTCTAATTTTCCTCCCACAAACCCACTGAAACCACATCTAATAAGCCCAACCCTATCCACATGTTCAATCTGGGAATGAAAACTACATACAAGCTCTGTGGTAACTCCATTACTATGATAAAGCATATTTACCACATACATTATGTCCCTCTATTATTTAAATCATACCAATAAACACTGAAGATCTTAAAAGTAAGCTGTTAAAAATCTTTCAGACAGGTTTACTAGCTTAGGCAGGAGGATGTGTCCAATTGTACGGTGTTTATTAACGTAAATACCTCTAAAGTGGGAAGTCACAGGTCTATGTACTCTACAGTCTGAGTAATAAAACAATGAATTATACTAACATGGTCTCTTTTCTTTGAACTTCTTAAATATTAAAGTACCAAAACTTCCAGCTTGTGCATTCAGTAATTCCAGCTAAAATCATTAAGAAACATATTTAAATGCACTTACTAATGTGCCTGACTTTGCTTGAGGTCATCCAAGTGAAGCAAATGAGAAAGGTCCTTTTTGATGTTTCCTGAACACAAGAGTTACTCCAGTAAAGCAAAAAATGTTATTAAATAAGGAGATACAGTGATCTTGTCACATAAAGCAACTTTTTTTACCTACTGCCTTTTAGAGATCACCCCCCTTATCTTGTGCTTGAGAGTTGTATTGAGATGAAGGACGAAGAATGATACAAGACCTCTCAGTGCCTAACAGTGCTTCTTTTCCTCTAAAATATTTTAATTTTTTTACCCAGATATATAGCACAAATAACCCCATCCAAGAAACAGACACAAGATCATACAAAAATGTGACATTCCTCAATACTTCCCATTACTACTGACAAATACAGGAATTTCTAATCTTAAAACCAAATTATTACCAAATTATGGCAGATTAGGGAAAGGCATCCACATCTGAGAAAAATTCAGTCTCAATACCAGTGAATTTTTATGGAGAGGAAAGGAAACCAGATACTAAGTAGGAGTTTATTAAGATAAGAATATATTTATAAAAATATACTTTGTGACAATTTTTAAGTATTTCAGCAGCAGTATATACATTTAGCAAATATTCCATACCAGTCCTTTTTTCTTTTTATAGGTTTAGGCCAAAATCCTTTCTTGTATTTTTAAAGATATTTGCTTCCTTCAGTTAATTCAGTTTTCTTCTGTTTGCAATCTGTATATTCCTACGGTCTCTGTTATTGCAGAGGTCAATGCTTCAAAGATCAGGATGAAAATTTAGCAGATGGAAATCCTTTTGCAAAGGATAGCTGTTTTCATCTAGTTCAAAATGGCTCCTAATTTCCAACAGATAGGATGCTTCGGTATCTGCTAGCAGCAAATGGCACAGATCTGCTATTATTGTGCCATAGGTTATATCTGAAGAAGGCACTGCAAAAGACAGAAAAATCCAACTTACTCTTTATTTTCACAATAGCACTTAACGGTCAAGTTCCACTTCCATGAAAGCTACACTGAATTACTGGAAGTGTAGCTCAGTACTCAAATATAAAATTAACTTTTGTTTTTAATAATATTTTAAAACCAATGTGCTAATACTGTTTCTCATTAAACTAACACCTGTGGATCATGTAAAACACCTCTCAAGTCAAACAGGATGTATTAAGGGAAGTTTGTCTGAAACACCGCTCAGTGATATATATCATGAAAGCATGTCAGCTATTTCTAGAAACTGCTAAGAGAATCTATTTTGCATATATGGAATCTACGTAATTACTGAATACTTTGCTATATAAAGTATAATAAATGTTCATACCATCTGACCTCATCATTGATACCTCAACTCTTAACTTCAGTAGCTGTTTGAGAAATTCAGAAGTGTTCTGAGTTTTTTTGGGGTTTTTTTGTAAGTCTTCTACAATATGAGCAAACATCATCCAGAACAATCTCACCCCGCTTCTAAATTGTCAATAGTCAAAAATTTTACTTCCATTGTGAACTTTACTCCCTGTTCCTATCACAAGTAATTTATGAAACAGTACCTACTAATCTCTTCAGCCAGTCTGCAGGAATATTAAGGAAGATTTTTTCCATCAACTCAGATACCACATAAACATAAATTTCATATCCTCCATCTTCTACTGTCATCAAAGCAGGTCTAAATCAGAAAACAAAAGACTTCAAAGTTAGCTGTTATGGTTTTTTTGAAGCAAAGTTTCTGAAAGTAATACAATGTAATATTACCCTCCAACATAACATCAGGAACTAGAAAAACTAGAAAATCTCTACACACTCATTCCTGCCAAATCAGTAGAGCTGGAATGAGTTTGAGATATATATACACTGAACTTACTATTCAATGTTAAAATAACTTCAAAATCTACCAAGCAAGCCTTACTTTTAGACTACTGCAGAAAACAGTGCTTTAGCAGTAGTCTTTTCCTGGAAGACAAGAAAACTGCATTGTTATGAAATACGTAGTATGTCATTTATGGCTTTGAACTTTATATATTTAAAGTATAAAATAAGTTTTTCTATTGGTTTTTGCTGTGCTTCTGCAAGATGATGATACCTTAGCAGTCCTCTAAAGTGATGTTCAACAGGTAGCTCCTGCTTGCTTTCAAGCTTGAGCGATTTTACTAAGCCGAATGATTTATAGAGCTGATGCAGCTTCTACCCAACATACGCTCTTTGACTGCTCCAAGACTAGTTAGAATTTGACCTGTAACATCTGCACCATCACAACCCTCACACTTCAGAAAATCTGCACTGCTCTGACCAAAGGAAGATGCATTGCTTCTATCCTGACCATCCCACATAAATAACTAAAATACTAAACATCAGGACATATCACAGTAATGTAAATCCTGGTTATAGCAACATTGGAACAGTACCAAAACAGTGCATGTTAAATAAAGGAATAAAATAAGGCACAGTCATCTCCAATGCAGAACTTTTCAAAGGCAGATGTTCCCAAGAGGATATAAAATGTGCTTACTGCAGAGGTTGTAGAAATGAAAGGACAGTCACTTCAAGAGACTAGCAGAGCTGCACTGTCAAATAGGGCAGTCAGTCAGCACTGCAGTACTCTGACAACTACAGAGTGTTATTAACAGTTAGATATATTCTGCATCATGCTAACTAACAGCACTAACTGAAATGCCTGTGAGGCATGAAGGCAAATGACTGCAAATACACCACTTTCCCAGTAGGCAAATCATTTGACTTGCCATCCACTGATCTAAAAGCTACTGCTAAATTTCATAGTTTCAGTGATTAAAAGAGGTAAGAGAACTCCATGTTTGATTATGTATGGGATTATTTCAAATCTGTTGGTCTAGACAGAAACCAAGGCCCAGACTACTGTAGTTATTAAAGACTGCTGGCTCCCTTCATGACAGAAAACTTAAGAATACACTTATATGCTTATACACTTGTAACTACCCAAATAATTGTGGCAATTACTATTTTGTCTCTGAAGAAATGTATTTTGGTTTAGACAATTTATGCTCATGTATATGAAAATTACTGACTTCAAGAAATATTAAACATTAACATTTTGGAAACAGTATAATTAACTTACACATGTTTGCAGAGAAAGGTACCAACAGATGTTGCAAAATTTGAAGCTTTCAAAACCATAGGCAAATGTGGTCTACAAATGTGATGTGTCACAAAACAAGTGATGCAATAGAAAAAGATTAATTTTGCTTTATTCCTGTTTATTATACTCTAACTACCTGTTTCTCAGTTCATACTCTGTTCTCCACATCATCTAAGTCTTCTTTCAGATAATCTTATTTACTTCAACAGGACTGAACTGTCATGGTGAGAAAGAAATTTCAACAGAGTCTTCAAAACAGAGCCTAACACTTAATTTTCTTTCACTAGTGCACAGAAAATGCCATTTTGTGATTAACTTTATTCCTTAAACCCACTATTTTTAACATGGTGAATTTAAATGACTGTAAACCAGTCAGAAACATATTTAAGCATATAACTAAATTTCTCTAAAGGTATAAATAAATAATTTTTAGAGGTTACCAAGTAAATAGTCTTTAGTATCTATATACTAAGCTGGTCAAGCATGCCAATGAAATGGGCTTTTCCACCAGTAGAGAAGGGTTAGAGTCAGCACTAAGTAGCTAGGAATCTCTCATCTCATTACTACTGCTAAAACATTCGATTTTTTAAAATACAAACACTTACTGGAATGGACTGAAAAAATTATCTGAATGGAATGCTAACATCATACCAAATTCCAGGGAAAAGATGCCAGGAGACAAAGTTTAGGCAAAAACAGATGTAAGAAACAAGGGCCTATCTGTGATAACCTGACATTTAAGAGGTGAGCTCTGAAATACAAAGTATTTCTTCTTGTCTTAGTTTTCATGATTTTTTCTAGCTTAATATTCATATTGTCCTAGCTAAAGAAAAAAAAAAAAAAAGGAGGAAATATTTGCACACATTATATGACAACACTTATGTAAAGTATACATTTCTAGGAACTTCCGCCCCATTATTACCGCTACTGTTATTGTGTTCGACATTCTAGGTATCTAACTTAAAAAAAAAAAAAAAGCAAGCTATGTAAGCATATACACATGCATCTATCTAAAGCTTGTGTCTCTGGTATCTGAAGGAAAAGATGAGTTTCATTACAGTCACAGCTGATTAACAAAACTGGGCTCATACATTTCAAAGGAAAAAGATGACAGGGATGACTTCATTAACCTATAGTATAGAAACCTGAGATATAAAGACTAAGTCTTCTAAATGCCAAGGTCCTGTTGTAATACCTATTTTCCTATCATAGTGTCTATTTCTTAAATGTTCACACTTTTAAAATAAGTGTTATGTTAATAAGTTATTACATTCCCCGAATCACAAATAAGCAAATCAAGTTATAGATTAATCTTATGTTTTAAGAACTCTGCAAGGCTTAGTATTACTAAATATACTTGTACTAAGTGGAAAACAATATATAGATTTTATTCTGAAGGAGATGCTGGTATTTATTGCATTGCTAGAAATAGATCATACTGAACTTACTACATCCTTATATAGAGAGATTAAAAACAATCTATAAAGGGACACGTTGCTACATTTCAAAAGCCCAAAGATAAATTTAAGAATTAAACAATCAGTTAACAATGTTGTTCCTACATCAACTGGATCTGTTTATTTAGTCTAAGTAAATGCGCATATTGTCAAACAGTGCCATCTGCTGATAATTTATATCTCTGCTCTGAGAATGCTGATTGGAAACATGTTCATATAATTTCTGCAAGGCTAGTGCTGATTAATCAGTTTAAAAATATAGATGTGCATTCACGTGACTTCAAAATTTGGCAGAAACAAGTCTCTCGAGTAATCTTTCTTTGGTCCTCAAGCTTCTACTCCATCTTAGTTTACTGACACAGTACAAGGTAAAACTTGTCACTCTGACATAGTATTCAAAGAAATTAAAAAATTTATTTAACCAAATAATATTATTTATAACATAACATATTAATTAAAGAACAGGTCTTTGAAAATCCATTAGAAAAATAGGAATTGCTAACCATGCATACCTTAAACACAGAATTTTATATGAGAGAAATTAAAATGGAGGAAGTTGTAGTTTACTTCCCTAATAGTACACATTATTTTAATTTTTTTACCTGTAGAATGTTTTTACTTTGTTGTATGGCAAACATCTAATACACTGCTTGTAGATCATGTTCTCATCCTCCTGCAGTTCCAAACCACATTTAGCACAACCTGAATACGTAATCATAGGCAGAGAAGCCAAAACACACTCCAGCGAAGTGTCAGCACGAAAGATGAGCTGCTTGTACTGACCAGTTGAAACAGTAAACTTCAGTTCTAAGATATGAGCTTTCACTTGAATCACTCCTACAAAAACAATGATTTCAATTAAATCTGCATTCAGTTTTATTTATAACTGAAACCAAAAGCAAGGGTTACAGCTGATAGATGCCACTACAGAAAAGCCTGAACAAGATCAAGGCATTACAGTTGTGCAAATAATTTCCCACTGCTTTTCTTCCACATTAATTCAGAGACACTGAAAAATCACAGCTTTAACAACTTAGCTTTCCACTAATTAGATATAATGAACTAGAGTTAAATGTTGCAATACCAACTCCATTTAGTTACTTCTTAATGTTTAACACTAACCTTGGCAATCTTCTACTTTACTGCTTTTGTAATATATGTTCTTTTGTAATACGTTTTCAATAGCAGTAGCTATTTTACTCTCACTTTAGAGAATTTCAGTTTTGGAGAAATACTATTCGACAAACTTTCAGTTATTAATCACATCATTACTAGACTGGTTCGCATGAACAACAAAAGGCAACATTTCTTCCCGTGTTCCAAAGCTATCTTTGTATGGTGCCACATACCACGCCTATCTTGCCTCTGGGCTCACTGAATGAGGCTGCAATCACAGTTTGGCTGGGTACTGAGCAGCAGCAGCCTTCAGAATAAATTCATGTGCTAACTTTAAAAACAAACAAACAAAAAAAATAGCAGTATTTAACCTGATCAACAGTACATCTATTGGACAAGGAGTAATACGTTCAAACTTAAACAGGGGAAGTTCAGGTTAGTCACAAGGAAGAAGTTCTTTCCTGTGAGGGTGGTGAGGCACTGGAACAGGTTGCCCAGAGAAGTGGTTAATGCTTCATCCCTGGCAGTGTTCAAGGCCAGGCTGGACAGAGCCTTGGGCAACATGGCCTAGTGTGAGGTGTCCCTGCTCACGGCAGGGGGGTTGGAACTAGACGATCTTAAGGTCCTTTCCAACCCTAACTATTCTATGATTCTGTTATTAGTTATGCACTGCACAACAGATATTACAGAGCTATGGATAACAGCTTTACCTGAGCACTTTTCCTCCAAATGTGCCGAGAGCTTTGTCACCTGCATGAGGGATGTTTTGCTTTTCTGAAACTTTTCCTTAAATTCAATTGCCCTTTTGTCATCATCAAACAAGCACTCACACGATGACCATGGAGTTGTGTGCAGTTCAAAATCACCTGAGACAGAACTATGTTGCACCAGAAGGTATTTAAAGTCCCATAAGTGATCTACAGAAAAAAAGAAAATAAGCAACCACAAAACCAACAAAACAAAACAAAATAAACAAACATAAAAAATACCAAATAAGCCCGGAGAAGTTTACTTTCTATACCTTATTTAATTCCCAGAAAGCCAAGGTTACTTATAAGATTGAGAAACAAATCAGCAAGACATTCTCATATGGTCAGCTCTGCCAACTTCACTTGAAGCCTGATGACATGTAGGGCATTTCCTTTCCCTATAAACTTTACACAAGTCCTCCCATAATAGAATGATGCTTTTATTTCACCTGGACTGAATCCAGCTTTCAAGACAACTCAACTTTTTGAAAAAGGAACCAGTTATGAAATTTCTTGTCAGCTCTAATAAGGAAAAGTTGTCAATGGTTAGAAGAAGTCATCTTTATGTTTTTAATCAACTTTAATTTCTAATATGTCCCTGTTTTTTAACCTTCTATCTCCATAATGCTCTGAAGTAAAAATAATTAATTTGCCATCTTCCAATCAACTCTAAAGAAAAACTGCTTAAAAATTGAGATCACAGAAGAGTAATATATTTTAGGTTGTCTTTTGTTTTGTTGTAAGAATCAAGTATTCACCTACTAATCAAATCTGATAACTATTTAGGCTGTTATTTTTTTTCCGTGTTTGCTCAAGGTGAAAATTGCAGCCAAAATAATTGGTTTTGGAAATAAGGGCAGAAAAATACAGATTCATTACCTTTTATTTAATGTACTGAAGTGTCTGTAAGTATTTTATTAGCATATATTAGTATTTTCATATTTTTGATTAGTCTGATTTTTGGTGGTAACTTGCTAGAAGTGCAAGCTCCTGAAAAATCCGCAGCCAAATGCAGATTTACAGTAAAATACTCCAAAATATCTTCTCCTCTGAGCAGCTTCATGCATCATGTATCTGACTAAAGATCTTGCAGCCTCCCAAAACTGAGTATGCTCTGGTCCAAAGCAAGGCTCAGGCAGTAACACTACAGCAACACAAAGCAAAATCTAAACAGGAGGAAACAAATAGGCACTTGGCAAGAGGGGATTCATGGAAGTAGAGGACAGTCTAACTGGGGTACAAGATTTGGTTGAGACCCAAATTTAGCGTGTTATTCAGATCTTTGATATTCCTCTGTTGATTAGCAAACTGATCACAAAACACGAGTAAACTGTAAGTAATGAAGTTTAGAGAAATGTGTGTAATGAAATAAATCTTTCCTTTTTGGTAATCTAAACCAGATAAGTGACAAACATGAACTGAATGTCTGATGACTGTATACTGGAAGATTGGACTGATTTTTAGCAAGAGATGAAAAAATAAATATAAGTTATCAGGAACAATTTTTAGATGTTCTAGAACTGCATAGTCTTGTGCACTTTAAGTAGGTGGACAGTTCAAAAGTTAAAAGTCAGTACACACATACACTATCAGTAAACACACAACACAGCTGTGCTGTTCATGGTTTGTCTGTGATTAATAATTTGAACAGCTGAAAAATCACTCACCTTGAATTACAGATAATTCTTTAATCATTAAAATGCTACCTCCTAGATACACAGTACACTAGTTGGAGAATAGGACACAAGTTTTGCATCAAATACACTTATTATTACAGAACTCTATGTCTTATACTTTCCTGCTTTAAGCATTAGAGAATGTTGTCTGAGAAATTACCTTTGGTATCTTCTTTTTGCAGCTATAAAAATCTTCAAAATTCCATATCCTGAAAAGTCTAATATTCTAGCATACTAAATTCTCTAAGATTTCTAAGCATCTAACAAACAGTATACATCTGCTCACACTGAAGTATGCGCAAAAATAAGGTCCATGTAGGTATTCTGCATTAAAGTAAATTGGTTAATGCTTAAACTGGACCATCTTCTTCAAGTACCTTAAGAAGTAGGTCTTGCAGTTAAATGATTGCTTACAAATCAAAGTGGAACTGGTAGTATTCAGACTGCCTACATTTAATAGGAAAGATTCACTATGAGATTGTTCAACCTGTCTGGGTTTTATTTTGCACTACACAAAAACTGGCTTTTTAGGCAGGCACATTCAGCACTTCAACGAATAAAGCATTTACTTCTTAAGTGTATCCATTGATCAGAAACACAAACCCTTTAGTTATCAATTTGACTAAAACGTAGTTTCACATATTTTAAAAGAACAAAGCCAGGAATAAAACAAAATTCAGCAGTAGTCACTGCTAAAACACAGGCTATGTAATTCTTGCAAGAGATGCTTTTAGTCTGCTACAGGTAGACTTGACAGCAAGACCATTAGGATATAAAGCCTGACACTGTAGTAAAATTGAAGACAGCAAATAAATATCGAAGTAGAAGAACCAGCAATTCATGCTAAACCAGACAATAATAAGGAAGACTCAGCAGAACTGGTAACATAGTTAACATTCAAGGGGTTTTTACATTTAAATAACTAGGCATCTTGTGCCTAGATTCAAGTTTTAAACATTCACGCTTTCTCAGTCTTCTGAAGTGAGTGCATTCAAATGCTGTTGCTGATGGCACTGCTTCTGAGCAGAGAAAACGTTACAGTATGTATCAAATACGTGGTCCTTCCAAAGGCAGTATTTAAAACTTGAATGGAAAAATGTTACCAGCTGCGCATTTTGAAGATATTAATAGCATCACAAAAATCCTTTTACAGCTATCTATAGCTCCAAGGACTTTACCTTTTTTCCTTTGAAGTTGAGGGCACCAGGCAGCCCCTGCTCCCCACAGCACCATCCTATAATGTCGATCTCTGTTCTGTTCTACTGTTAGAATAATTTTTCTTTGGTTGCCACCTCTGTAGCTATACACTGACTCTGAAAAAGTTTGAAATTATATGACTTTTACAGTAAAAATCTTATAAAACAAGAAAATCCACACACCTCTATTAAGATAAATTCATGCTGCCATCTCATTTTGTAGTACAAGGGAAAAAAATACACCTAAAATTTCTTCAGGCCAGAATGAAAGCAATCTGATTTCTTCAGCAAGATTAATCTGGTTTGAAGGAACGCATAAAGTATATTAATTTACCTTTATCCATCTAAATACTCAGCAATTGGACACCTCCCTTTGAAACAGCAGGTATGTGAGCATCTTTCAGCTCCCACTCATCCTCACCAGTATAAGTGGAAAGAAACACTCAATCTCCCAGCAACAGACTGTCATAATTGGAAGTTAAAGTTCCTGGAACTTCTGTGGAATACACTAAAACATTTCTCTAGTATTTTCACATGAAAAAAAAAAATACAGTCACATACAAGCAGACCAAGAGGATTAGTAACAATACACAAACTGAAACAATTAAGATCCCTACAACATTCTTACCCAGGATACTGCCTGAACGTTTCAGCTGCACACTAAAACTACAGCATTTTCATAAATAAATTTTTGAACAATAACTCTTGCTTTAAGTATCTAACAGTTCTGGTGTTATGTACAATAATATGAAGATTTATATTTTCAGAATTCTCCATTTATAATGAATAAACATGACATTGATAGTGTGGGTAACGCGTGATGCTAGTGCAGTATGATCAAATTTATGCACAAAATTTATTATGCAACAGTGGTACAGTAAAGAAAAGATTATCAAAACAGTTATGCAGGGAAAAGACAGAAGACTCCTTTTCCAGGTGGGAACAGTGGTCTTTAACTGTTAAAAAACATGGCAGGACACCACATGAAATACTGAGAATGCCCCAAGATAATTTGGCTTTGCTCATTTCAGAAGGTGAAGAAGATGCTAGGAAGCAGCTGTAAGATCTGATTATGAATGGAAACAAATTATCAATTTTAACATGGAAAATTGCTTCAGCAAGAGGAAACCTGAAATAACTCCAGTCACTAGTAGAAAAAAAGGAATGCATGACAGAAGGATAAACAAAAAAATTACAATAAAATCAGTACATTGACTACTGGCCATGATTCTTTGGGGAAGAGGAGCCTTTACAATAAAAACGCACAGGAAACGTATTTCCAAACCAAATTATGTTAATGAACTAGTGCCTATGCAAAAGAAATAGCAGTATCACAGTTGGACATCTTAAGTGTCACACTGAGCATTTTCCAGCTTTGAAAATCAAACAGAACTTGCACAAGAAGGGCACACAGTATGGAGGATTAAAGAAATATTGCATGTATTTAAGAAATCTGGAATGCTTAGCTTTAATAAACCTATTCCAAATAGGAAAAAATAAAAACAGATATTCTGAATAAAACATTATAAAAGATCACAGTTTCATTATAAAAAATAAGAAAGGCAAGGACACCCTAAACCCATTCAAATAATAAAGAATTTATTTAATTCTGAAAAACACAATTTCTAAATGCCACCAAATGTTCTTTTAATGACAGAATGCTTACTTGGAAGGTGGCAGGTCAGCTTTGACTGTTCCACATAACATTTTCATAAGCTAGCCCCATTTCTCAAGCAGTGGTCAACAGTACTAGTATGCATTAAACTCATTTCAGCAATGACTGCAGCCATTATTCCCTTCCTCTCCCTAGCTCTATTTCTCTAACTGCTGTGCCTCCATGAGTGGATCATTAGAAAGGTTTACTTGTTACTCCCATGTCAAACACTGGCGTACTGAATGGGAAACAAATAACAATTTTGCAAGGTGATTCTGATTAAGTTTTACCTATTGTTGAAGATTCAGAAGTTGAAGTCGACTGGATGAACTTACCTGTTATTATGGCAATGTTGATAATTCTCAAGATTGAGTGAACCACTGTATTTGGCTGGAGCTGGTCCAGCTGCATATACTGAATACTATCCAGCCTCTGAACTTGTCTTCGTGGAATGTCTTTGAAGTGTGGAAATTCTGATGCTATGTATGCCAGTAAGCCAAGGAGAACATCACAATCGACTATGGGATAAACTGAGGAAAAAAAAACCCCAAAACCCAAACCAAACAGCAAACCAAACCCAAAGTTAGAGGAGCACTTTTTTTCTTTAAGCTTAGAAATACAAAATGTAATCAGCTGGTGCATATTTACACTGACGAAAACAAGACCATTTCACAGCAATTCTACTGCAAAAATTCCTGAGATGTGTAACACTTCATCCAAAATTAAATTGTACTTCATCTGCCTCCTCTTGGTAACATCCCAAAGTTAAGCTAAGTACAGTATTTTTAATTACACCAAAAATATGAAAGAAATCTTGTATCATAGCTGGGTAAGAATAACTGGTTTTGATCTTTTTAGCTTAAAACCTGCCTTTAACAGCTGGCAGTAATGGACAGAAGATGACAGTAAGAACAACACAAGTTTATGGTGATACTTCTACTGTATTTTCCCTTAGTTGCCAACCCTCCATGGCTCAGATATCTTTAAAGACTTTGTGTTTAAAAGCCTGCAGTCAATTACTTTCCCTGAGTGGATCTACTTATTCATTAAGCCTCTACAGTTCTTAGCGAAAAAACGTTAATTCTCATGAAATCTCAGACATCTTATGGTTGAGTCCTGGCATAACTGCTCACTCTTAGGTCAAAAAAATCAGTTTTCTCAGAATTCAGAGTCTTGAATGGTAACCACCCAACATGATCATAAATTCCACATACCTATCTGCTGGCATTATGCCCACAGGTATCCCTATCATACTTTCCTAGTGTTTTATACCTCTCAGTTACTCACATTTCCATTTTATCCTGTGCATGAGGCATTGCCAACAAAAAGGAGTACTATATATAAAATATAATATATAAACTAACTGTACAGTACAGCTATTTTACTGTGATTTTCATGAAAACTTATGCAGTATAATCTTACATTCTTCTGGATTGAGGGCTGAGCAGTTCCCCAGATTCAGTAACTGACTGGTAAATGTAGATTGCAGCATGATTTCTCCACACCAAAGATTCTCATACATTACTATATCTGCAAGAAAAAAGCAATCTTATCAACTCATGTATCAATAATATTGAAGTGTGTCATACTTTTCTTGACTATAGAACCATCACACATACAGGTGTGAAAGTTCAAAAGAGGGCACTTGGAAACGAAGTGATATTTTTTTTTATCTACCAACACCATTTACAATGAGTTAATAAATTTTCTCAGTAGTTAGATGCAATTCTTCAACTCATATAAAATATTCAATACCCTCATAGCAGGTCAAGTGGGTGACTGTATTGGGTAAATTATTACTGCCCTACATTTCAGAATGAGTAATAAAGTACTAGGATTACCCAGAAACACTTTGATATATTCTGAGGTAAGAATGTCTAAGCAGAAAAGAAAAAAATCCAATTTATCTTCAGTTTCTTTATCTACCTTTGTACCTACCCATAAGCACTTAAAGAACTCTTAACAAAGAACAACAGCCATCTTAAACTATAAAAGTATTCAAACAATTTTATATTGTGGTGGAGGGCAGGGGGTGCTTTTGTTTGTTGGGGGGGTGTGGTATTTTTTTGTTTGGTTTGGTTTCTGGGGTTTTGTGTTTGGGTTTTTTGCATTTTGCAAAACCTACATAGTCAGATCAGTATCAAGTTCTGGCCAACTCCAGCCCCAGATTAGGTACAATATCATTCTATAGTACTATGCTCTCTTACACACAATGTGTTCTCTTAAAGGGAACTCTGCATTTGTTGGGTTAGAGTACAAAGGACTTAATAGGAGGAATCTTCATTATTAGCAGACAACAGCATTTTATATTTCTCAGACCAAGGACTATACATAAGAGATGGGCAAACATATCTGGGACAGCTGATGTTCCACTGGAAGGATGAGTGATAATTTAAAGTGCTGTTGAATGATGTAAGTAATGTAAGAAAGAAACCTACAAATGCTTAGCCATGGTTATATATTGTTCTACTTTAAACAGGCACTTTAAAGATCTGCATATTAAAAATGCAAATAACAATTCTCACCTGTAAGCAATACAATATCCCCAGGAAACACAGTGAGTGACCAAAATGCAGCACCACGCCACAGCACCACTTTTCTCTCAATTTCCGACTGGTCAATAACTACAACTGTTGCTACAGGAACTTTACACGAAGATTTTGGTCTAGTCTTCACCTGTATTTCTTTGATATGACAAGGATGTACAATTGTGACCAAAACATTGTACTTATGATTTGTGCTGCAGCAATTCTTAAGTGCTGTTAATTTCTTCTGCAGTTTCTTGAACTCTGTCATCCTCTCTGGATCCACTCTCATCCCAGGACCAGCTGGACAAGAATTAAGTTTTTCTCTCTTAGATTCCAGGTGTCTTTTAAAAGCTGAGTGAAAATTATTAAAGGAATCTTCACACTTGTGGGCTCTTTTAGAAGAACTCTCATGAGAATTGTCTATTTGAGAGCACAATATCCGTGAGCTCAATGGTTCAATATGGATTTCATTTACAAGTTGCTCAGCAGGAACATTCAGTTGGTGAAGCTCCTCTATATTTTCCTGAGCATTTCCTTCTTGTTTTGCAGCTTCCAAGCAAGTATTTTTTCCATCAACCTCAGAAATGAAAAGTTCAAGTGAACCTGTACACACTTCCTTATATTCATTTTCAGCTACACTGAGACATGTTCCAACATCAGAATCAAGTTTGAAGTGATTATACTGCCTTTTGTCATGTTTTTTGCCTGCTTCCATTTCCAGTAGTTTTATGACTCGCTTCTGCATCTTATTCTGATCCTGTGCAAAAACAGCCATTTGACTTGAAGTCATTATACTACGAAATTCAGTATCTGTCGACACTGCAAAGTCTGGACAACCACTTGGTTCTCCTTTTGGTTTTGACTCTTGATTTTCAGGGTAGAACATATCCAAATATTGACTTAGATGTTCATGGTAATCATTCCTACAATCTGATTGAACACCTTGTCCCACAGATCTTAGATGTATGCTGATCTGCTTAGTACTGGCAACCAAATCAGAAATTTCAGAGTTGTTAACTGCCAAATGATCACCTTTTCTTTCAGTGAGGTGTGAACAACAGCCATGTGATACCTTATCTTGTCTAGCTGATTCTGCAAATTTTTGTGGAAGGTGTGGATCTGCAGCCTGATTTGCATTTGCATCTGTGCATCTAAGTGTAGATATCTGACAATCAGAATAAAGGCAACTTTTGATCCTTTTAGGTGCGCTGGTACAAGTTACTGCCACAGGTTTGAGAGATGTCAAATATTCTTTTGCTACCATCAATCTCCCCTGTTCAGACTGCTGAGAGCTGTCATGGTTTGTAGGAAGTGCCGTTTCTGCCTGAAGCACTAAGCAGTGAGCACCTTTGACTTTTTCAGAAAAAAGACCACGTGTATCACACAAACAATGGAGTTCTCTCCACTTTTCAGCAGCAGGTGCTGATCTACTTTGTTCTGACACTTCCGGCGGGCTCGGAATACTGGGTGCTCCCACAAAAATATGAATTTGAGGTCTTTTTGACATTTTTGATAGCTGTGTAATTCTGACTTTAAATCATGTCCTGTACCCAGGACAATGCAATAGGCACAACACTAAATACTAGTAAATGCAAAAAAATATATTTGGCTTTTCTTAACAATTTAAAAATACCCAGCATTCAAGGGATCATTTCATAATTTAACTGGTAAAAATACTACTACTTAAAGCCTATAAAACTGAATGTACAAAAAAAAAAAAAAGGGAAGCTACTTGTCATGTCAAACTTGCATAAAAATACACATTTACAGTAGGGCTTAATTTCTGACTCTGACACTTGGAAATATAGCAGATGCAGAATTACAGTAAAGTTCAATTACACTGTAATTATAGAGCAGACTTATTGTCACTTATTATTGCTAATTAAACAGCCAAATGTGAACTCACTATTCAGTACTTAATTTTAATTCATGTGAAATAAATGCTAGTTAGGAAATTTCACAGCATAGTTAAAAGGCAATTTTCTCTCTCAGAAAATTGCAATTTCAACTAAATTATTAAAAATACTAGAGTTATTTAAAATTAGTTTAAAATTTGTTAGAAATTAAGTATTTTACATGCTGGTTTTGCATGCAAATACTCTACTAAGTGATTATTTCATGATATGGAAGGTTTCAGGATAGTGCTGATGAATTATAATTATTTAATAAGCACTAAGAGGTCAGTGAAACTTGAGAGGATGATTTAGAACTTGATTTAATTCATTTATGTAGTATCATAATACCTAAGAAACTAGCTTTCCTAGCTAATTAAAAAATAAGACCACCTTACACAGCACAAAAGGCCATTTATGTTTTATGTAGTATGATTTTAAAATACTCAGCTACAGCTACAAGTGTTCACTAAAATGCAGACACCTAAATACATGTTCTGGGAGTGGTCTTAATTGAAGCTGATGCAACAGGCAGGTCCCCAGAGGTAGTAAACAGAGCTCCAGAAACTAAATTCAAGAGCTCACCCAGCTGCAAACAGAAGAAAAAGAGCATTGAAACAAATGCAGCACTGAAAAAAAAATTGTATTTTTAATTTAGCCCTTATCAAATTAACAAGCATTTTCTGTCAACCCACTAGAGGTCGGCAAATCTGCACATTCATAAAGCTCATAGTAACATGGAAAAACTACAAACATCCTGGAACACTGACCAAGAGGTCTATTACAGGTGTAACAGGAAAAGCAATATACAAACGCCAAAATTAAACATATCATGTCATAATACAAAGAAACTACAAAACAGAGTATCTTATCACTCAGTTTTACCCTCACTGCAAAACAAATAATACATAGAAGACTGCTATATCCAAACATCTGCAATTGTATGCTTAAATAAATTTAGGCTCATACAAATGCAACTTCTGAAGGACAATTCCCATACTTGTGAAAGGCTTAAAGTTATATAACTAAAGAATGGTAACACACAAATAACCAAAAGACAACCTCACCACTACTTTAAATGAACTTCAGAAATGAAACCTTATGGATGAGATTAAATAATTTCTCCCATTTCAAAATGTTTTAAGTCTAGTTGTAGCTTTTTTATTTGTTATTACCATGGTTATAGCCAGTACAGATGGGTAGCTTTCTTAATTAGTCTATAGTATAACAATATAAATGTATTTTTATTAAGATATTCAAGTGAATAAAAGGTTCAAATGAATTAAAAAAAACTTTTCTTCCATACGTGTGCTATAGTACAAAAGACATTGAACAGCCAAATTCTGACATAAGCCCATGCCACTTCTGAAGAACTTGCATACCATGCAGAGATTAATGAAATAATTAGCCATTTCCAAACTGGGCTTTGGTACAGCAAGCAGCTCTTTCATTTCAATCTTCACCTCCTTCTACAAGGGATGAATACTAACCTGTCACACATATAAGACACCATCTTACTCCAGCCTTACTAGAATAAATACACATTAAGATCTGTAACTAGTATTGAGGAGTACTTTGAACATACTCAGGTGCTTGTCCTAAAAAGTATTTTATAAGCACACCTGATGCCTTGACATGATAAAAGCATATTAATAACAAAAAGTGACATACCACAGTACTAACCCCACCAACGCCAATAAAAAAATCTGAGCTACTAATCACAAAATAAACTGAACACTGCCAAGATCCAATACTGTATACATATATATATCTGTAGAATTGAACACATGAAACAGTATGGCATATAACACATGTGAAATCAGATTAATAGCACTATTTAGGATCTTAACAATAATAGAAACCAAAGCCACTTCTATACCTTAGCAGACTTCTAGTTATATAGAATTTTATCAACCTCTAATTTTAACTATCACTTTTGGTTTCTGTCATGTTTAAAGAGTAATAAATCATACATAAATTCAGAAAGTTTTCCTTAACTTTCCAGTTCTATAACTTATCTAAATTTAGGATTTTCTTTTCTGATTCATATTTTGCAGTGCAAGCATATTACACCAAAGCAATTTAATCTTGATGCTATTCAATGAATTTTTGCAACTAAAATATTTATATTTCCGAACCCTAGAAATCTCATTTTTCCTTCCTACGTTTATTTAGAGCTCAGGAGTGGTATGTGACCTCTGCCCGCTTCCTGTTTCAGTTAACAAATCTGCTATCGAATAACCTGCTTTGACAATTTCCAAGCTACCTTTTAGGTTAAAGATACAAAACCCCAGTACCAGGAATCACCAATACTTATAATCATTTAAGTCTGCAAATCAGAAAAATATTAAAGTTCAGGTAAATTCTCTGTCTGCAAATTATTTAAAGAATCTTTGCTATGCCTCTTTAAAATAGTATTGTTACTTATTTAATCAGTTTTGTTAGTGAAGTTCTGTGCCTTGTTTAAAAAAAAAAAATCCAAAAGTACAACTCTATTACAGGTCTTTGAAAATGAGCAAAAATTACCATACTAGCTAAATGCCACTGCAACAGAACAAATCTATTTTTGTGTGGCAGTTATGTATGGATAGACAGGAGGTTAACTACACCAAAGATAAGAGGAGCTAAAGCTCATAAGGGTATAACTGAAACCTGAATGCACATATCCATTATGCCTGTTAATTATTACACCATTTCTTCATTTGTGTAAAGGTGCTCTCTTCATAATAGCCAATGAAAGCCTAGCTTTTTATCTCTGAAATGGTCAGAGTCTGATCTATTAAAAAACAGTAACTACATCAGCAGGTATTACATTTGCAAGACACTGCAACTGAAGTTTAATATACCTATTACAAGAAATGCATTCTGTATGGTACACAGTGTACTTCCCCTGACCTAAACAGTAAGACAAGAATCCTAAATTTAAAGGTTTTTAAAATGAACAACTATGTCATTAGCAGTTTGTAAATCTCTAGTCGTTTGCTACGCACAGGACAAAACTAAAAATAGCTTTACAAATCCTCCTCCAATTTAAATACTCTATGAACATTGTGTTATGCTATATACGTGGCCTTAAATTACCCCTAAAATACCTTAGAAGTATTAATTATTCTCATTCTACATTTCATTATTCACTCACCATGATAACCAGTTAAGCGTTTGGCCAAAGTAATTTAAAAAGCATGACACAGCTTCAGTTTCCTATCACTCCTGAATTTAATGGCAGCCAGATGCCTAAATCCCCAGTTTTAAAAGTTACACACAAGTATAGTTTCATCAAGTCTTTACTTAAGCCCTCTAACACTGAAAGCAAACCACATTAATTCTACCCCTCGGTAAGTTTCTTTATGTCTGTTAACACACTATAGCTTCAAGACACCAAATAAAATTACATAAGTAATAGACAAAAAAGGACAAAGGATTAGAACAATATAATATGAAAGTGTAACTCCTTTTCCCCTCAAGAATACTCAAACACCCCCTACACTGAAGTTTCTGAGGATAAAACCAGTATGTTCTTCTAATTTGCAGCTTTTATTTAACACAGCTTGGTGATGAACATCCTAAGCAGTAAGTAGTTACTCACTTGATTCCTACAGTATGCAAAAGCAATTCTATTGTCATTTACCTGCTGAAAAGTTGGCTCCGTAGATAACAAATATATAAAGCAGGTTATCCTTTAAATTCTAAATTTTAACTTCTACTGTGAGCTTTCCTCTCCCTCATTTGCACACTTGATTTTATACTTCTATTTCTAATTAAAAAAAAAAAAAAGACAAAGCACTGTTTCACTGACCTTACAACAGAAGAAAATGAGTTAATAGCCAGGTTCAGATTATTTATTTTCAGTTCAATCCAAGCCGTAGGGCTGTTTGGTTGAGGTTTTTAATTCTTCACATATACTGGTAGAGTAGCACATCTACTAAGACACTTGCCAACCCAAAAAAAAAAAAAAACCAAAACCAATGGAAAAGAAAAAAAGGAAAAGAAATAGTCCTTTCTCTTTATATCCCAGGAAACTCTTCTGGCACTTTTACCATGCTACTTCAAAATTCAATTGTGTCTTTTTAAAAGCCAGGTACTATAGCTGTACAATAACCTTGAAAAACTGAAGAAACAGCAAGCAGTGTACTAACTGTTTCATATACTTAAAATCTGAAAAAGCTCTGGGATGAAGTGAACACACTACATGTTTGCTTGCAACTTTTGCCAGAAAAGAGGAGGATGATCTCTATGCCAACAGCTCACGCTGGCACCAGCAATATCACCTATCCACCAAATCAGAAATAGAGACCAAAAATAGAAGTATTAAGAGGAACCCAATGGAAAATAAAAACTGCTAGAAATCAAGCTAAGCAACTTGCAGCTAAAGCAATCTTATATTCTACATAAGACAGAGGGATGTATCATATCATCAGGCTTAAATGATTATACCTGTAAGTGAATGGCAGCTCAATGAGACTTATGTGAATTGCTTTACACTAGGCTAATGGACCTCACAAGAAATCAAGAGAACACACATGTGGAAGAAAGTACATGTACGTATGGGCAACTGGGGAAATGGAAAGGACAGGTAGTAACAAGACTTACTTTTTTAAGCTTTTGTTTGGTGATGGCAACAATCACCAAATACCTTTTATCTAAATTTTAATACAAGCTTTCATGCAAAGACTGTAATCCTATCACTAAGTGACCTGTGTAACCAAATATATTTTTTCTTCAAGATTGTTACTTGGCTCACGTAATAATGTTTTTGGAATAGAGTGCAAGGAAGCAGTCACTAGCCAGACATAGTGGTATAGCAAGAAAACCGCTAAACAGTATCTAAGTTTATGAAAATCACAAGCTTTCACTTGCCTACAAAAATATCTGTAATCATTAGTATAAAGTTATCTCTAAATGCCATCTGAATGTAGATCATTATTGACCATAAAGTAATTTCTATTAGTACTTATTCTGTATATTAAATAGAAGCAATATTAATCCATTCAGTATTCAGCTCTTGTCAATTGCTGTTACCAGGGGACTACAATACCTGTTGGCCTCAAGACAGGTACGGGTGGTTTACAAATACACAAAAGCTATATTCAGCAATAATTAGCCATGAAATAACTTGTATCCAAACTTTTTTTCTTTATCTGCAGGGTTTTCAGTAACAAAGCATTTTTGAATATGAAACACTTATGATTTAGGCATTGCAATAGAAATCTTCCTAAATATTCCGCCAGCATAAGCAGGGAGATCAACAGTTTAAACCAAAATAAGTGTTTTGAGAAGTTTCATACAGCCTGACACTTTTCAGAAGTTATATCAAAATACTGAGTAAAAGGCTAGAAACACTAAGTTGTTCATAACTATTAAAATAAACAACTAAGGCAAGCAATCAAATAGCACTGTTAACATTTAATGTGTACCTACTTGCCTGTAGGATCGAGGCCTGTGGTTTCTGAAGTTGTGCTCTAACTGGAAAATTTTTTCCTTGATCTGAAATACAAGATATTTCTTCTGTAAAAACAAGCTTGGATCGTATGGAAGCATCCACTCAGCAGTTGCATCAGCCATTCTACTTCAAAAGGATTATTTTATGGAACCAAATGATGCAAAAATATGAACACAGATGATACATTTTCAATTCAGCCACTGAGATGGTCTTCATTGTGTTTGAAAATTGAAGTAAAGGTAGTAGGCTTTTGTGATTAACTTCAAAATCCTTTTCTTACTGCCTTTGTGCCTTGTGACATCTCCTTTTAAGTAAATTCTATTTATTGATTTTTGTTTTGCAATATATAAAACCACAATTAAAAAGATCTGACCATACAGTGGCTGCTACAAACTAGAAGTTTAAAGTTCTGAGGAACAGCGACCTTTTGAGTAGGAAAGAAAAATAAAGGTAAAAGGTCAAAGATAGACAAAAGTGCTCTGCATGGGTTTTTTTTTAAAAACACTCATTCGCCAAACCCTTATTTTTGAGAACTTTTTAAACAACTAAACTGCTATATCTTCTGGCAAGAAAGATATTCTTCCAGATATTTCAGCATATTCAAAAAACTCAGTATTAGAATTACTTCCTCATGGCTTTTTTATGATGGCTAAGTCTGCAGAAAATTAACCACAGGTAACATTTCCAATGGAGATCTATTTTAGGATGTAAATCTTCTGATAAAATTAGGCTGAGAAAACAGTACAGGACCCAAGATGAAAGAGAGGCAACAAGTCAAAGAAACATGATCATAATAGCCCTATTTCCATTGAAAAGCCTGTAGATTTGATTTATTAGGATCACAAGACAAAAAAAGGCCAAGTTACCAGGTTAGCATCAACTTATTTTCTTCTAGCAAAAGTCTTTTCTTAAACTGTTGGGTTTTTGGGTTTTGTTTGTTTGTTTGTTTTTGGCTTGTTTTTTTTTTTTTTGTTTTTTTTTTTTTTGTTTTTTTTTAACCAATCATGAAAATAGAACTTTCTAAAATGAGCAATAATTCACTGGGCTTTGACTAAATGGATTTCTGTAAAATCTATTTCCGGAACAGTAAATACCTTTCAGCTTTGACTTAGTGTCATGGTTTAAGACCAGTCAGCCACGTAGCTCGCTTGCTCACTCCCCCGCCTCCTTCCCCCCA
>WYDI02009778.1:0-19695 GCA_009867235.2 Psittacus erithacus
ACACCCCCAACTTTCTCAGCCTGTCTTCATATGGGAGGTGCTCCAGTCCCCTGATCATCCTTGTGGCCCTCCTCTGGATTTGTTCCAACAGTTCCATGTCCTTTTTCTGTTGAGGACACCAGAACTGCGCACAATACAAGTGAGGTCTCCCGAGAGCAGAGTAGAGGGGCAGGATCACCTCCTTTGACCTGCTGGTCAAGCTCCTTTTGATTCAGCCCAGGATGCAGTTGGCTTTCTGGGCTGTGAGCGCGCACTGCTGGTTCCTGTTCAGTTTCTCATCATTTATTACTTGAGCTAATATGCTTTTGAGGAAAATTCCCATTTACCCAGGATACCATACTGGCTTTTCGTTGTGTTTTAAGCTACTTGTACCCTCATTAATGTTTGATTCACCTTTTATTGTAATTAAAACATGCAGAGTCAACCTTCAATAGTAATTTTGCTCAAGTCAGAAAATCTCATAGAATCATAGAACAGTTAGTGTTAGAAAGGACCTTAAGATTATCTAGTTCCACTCTGAGGGTGACTGAACAGAGCATGCTATCTGGAGAGGCTGTGTAGCCTCCATCCTTGAATATACTTTCTGGACATAGCCCTTAGCTGCTGGTGACACTGACTTAAGCAGTGATAATGGATTAGATTATCTTCTGAGGCTGCCTCCAACAGGTCTGTTATTCTGTAATTATGTTGCAGAATTTCTAAATGTTTTCTTCAGATTAGGTAAAGTCACCCAATAAACTTAAAGAAATATACTTTGATAAATTGATTTTCTTTTTTTTTTTTGTCTTAATTAAATGTTATGCATGGCACTTTCAATCTTAAAAAAAAATAAATTAGTAGATAAATAAGTAACTTTTTGAAACAAAGTTCATAAACACAATGAAAATTCTTCCACAAAGCCCAACAAACTTACCAATGTCTAATGGTATATAGTAATACAAAGTATGTAATTTTGATTTTGTTCATTTTACAAAGAAACTGAAACAGTTATATTTTACATTTAAATCTGTCTAGTAGATCAGATCAGAAATTACAGTAGCTTGTCATGTATTTACCATACTACTTTCAGAAGAAAATCAAGAATATCTTATTGACTTACGTATCTCTATGAAGCTTATGGTTCTTAATTTGCATTCCATTCTTATATGTGTAATTATTGTTTTAATTTTGATTGATAATTATCTTCCTTTATACTATTCAGTAGATCTATAGACTAATTTTCAAAAGGATTTTTCAGATTTCATTTAGATGTTGGACACCTAACTCATGTAAGCAGTGAGAAAATACAGTCTTGTTTCCCTGTACATTTTAGAGACGTTGTTTGATATTAAAAAAACCTTTTGCTTCCTACTCAGTATTCTTACTTCAAATGTCAAGCTCCTAATATGAATTAAGTTTTTCTATCAGTTCATAATGGAGTAACATAATGAGTGGAAATAATGAAATTATAGCAAATGACTGAAGTATACACTGCTCTAATGTGGTGCCAAATTCTACAAACCTTTATTTACTAGTGTTTATCATACCTAAAAAATACATAGGCTTAGAAAATGGGCTTCTCAGTTTGGAATGTACTATTTTTTCAGGAGGATTAAAGCATAAATGGTATGGAGGACTAAATCACTTGCCTGTGCTTCACTTGATTAGAGAGGAATTTTATAACCAGTTGCTGATGCTCCAGGAACTTTCAGAAGAATTAAACACATGGGGGGGGGGGAAGAAGAAAAAGAAAATAAAAAAAGAAGAAAGAAGTGGCAAGAGCTAGGGAGAAAACTGGGAAGAAGTTTGGTTTACTCTGCTTTTAAAATGGGATTATCAGCTGTATTTCTATCACAAGCTGACATTAGGGGAGCGATGTTGCAGCATCCAAAGACAAAACCAGCTATCTGCCTATGGGGAAGGATGATTACAAATATTACCTGTTGCTATGATCAGTGTCTTACTAAAATGTTTCAGTGGTTCGTAGTTCTTTAGGACTGTTAAGATGGGATTTTTTTTTTTTTTTAACGTATGAGCTAACACAGTTTGTTAGTTATTCCAGTTTGTGCATTGGTGAGTTACACTATTGTCCAGGGTTCAGCAGTAGCAGTCATTTTTCTTTTTCTTAGTAGCTGGTGCAGTGTTGTGTTTTTGACTTTCAGCCTGGGAACAATGCTGATAACACTGATGTTTTTAGTTGTTGCTAAGTAATGTTAACCCTGACCAAGGACTTTCTGAGTCTCATGCTCTGCCATGAGCTGGGAGAAAGCAGAGACAGGACACCTGACCCAAACTAGCCAAGGAGGTATTCCATACCACGGCACATCATGCCCAGTATATAAACTGAGGGCAGTTATCTGGAAGGGCTAGATCGCTGCTTAGGTCGGGCTGGGTATCAGTTGGCGGGTAGTGAGCAGTTGTATTCTCTTGCCTTTTTAATTCCCTCATCAATACTATTACTGGTGGGGACAGTAGTGGTTTTGTGTTATACCTTAGTTACTGGACTGTTCTTATCTCAAACCCATGGGAGTTACATTCTTTCGATTCTCTTTCCCATCCCTCTAGGAGCAGGGGGAGGAAGGTGGTGGGGGAAGTGATATAGCAGCTGCGTGGCTCTGGGTTGCTGGCTGGACTTAAACCACAACAGTTCTCTGTGGCGTCCAATGTGGGGCATGAGGGTTGAGATGACGACAGATCTGACCAGAGTGTGTGCAATAGTATTTGTGACAAGCATTTATTATTTCGGATTAATAGTCACTTGTCACAATGCTGATTTATTGGCTCCCAAACTTGTTGCTCTTGATCTTGGAGTTTCAGCATGTTGTACTTTACTTACAGCTGGTATTTGCTGTTTTAGTGTTTATCAGCTGGGGGGCTTGGGCTAAGGTTCTTGTTTCATTGTACTTTATGGTAATGACTAGTAATACAATAGACTCATTGTTCATGAAACTGATCTGGCTTGCGTTCCCACTGTGGTCATCACCTCTGTACTTTAGGAGTTATATAATGGAAATGTTTAGCAATTACACGTCTTTTATTTCCTCCTCGGGTGGTCAACCTATGGAGGAGACATTCCTTTACCTTCTCAGCTCCCCCACCAGACTATTTACAGCATCATTTGAGAGTTCTGAAGGTTTTGAATGGCCTTTGGATGCCCTTGAGACCTGCCTGCGGATTGTGATGGGGGTCACCATGTTGGCACGTGTACAGAGTGCGTTTTACCCATGCCCATTTTGTCTGATCTCAAGAGTTAAGCAGAGTCTGGTTTGGGCCTTGTCTAGGGTTAGACGATGGTATAGGACAACCAAGAGATTTTCTCCGAGGCTGGACGGTCATGAGTGGCAGTGTGTGTGGGATTGTATGGGCAAGTATCTAGGCCAGTGGGCCCCTCCAGTGCTTTGGAAATTCACCACTGAACAAGTGCAAAATCCAGAAAAATTAGTAAAACACTTAAGTGAGGTGTGTTGTCATCCTGGTCATACCAGAGAGGAGCAAATCATGGTAACATGCTTACAGAGCCCTGTTCAATGCTATCCAATGCCTTCAAAGGGAAAAAAATATCTCTGGATCTGATGGTAAAGCAACAGACAATGCAGCTACTCCAACTCCAAATACAGCAGCTACACCAACTCCAAATACAGCAGCTACACCAACCTTAGTGGCAAGTACCGCAGCTACTCAAACTCTGACTACAACAGATAATGCAGCTACTCCAACTCCAAGTACAGCAGCTACACCACCCCCAGTGACAAGTATATCAGCTACACAAACTCCAAAAGCAACAGACAGAGCAGCTACTATAGCCCAGCACCATGATAACTAGTAAGGGGTAATTCTGGGAAAAAAAGAAAAGGAATAGGAAGGGGCTACAATGAGTTTCATCCTTAATATTTTATTGTTCTGGTCTGTTTCTGAGGAAAAAAACCCAAAACCCAACAAAACCCCAAACAGCTAGAATATTACTTTTGCTTTATCTAGATGCAATAAACCAACAGGAAGTAGTGGTGATAGAAATAAGGCCATATCATATATGCCATTATTTTACACTTGCAATCAGAATATGCATCCAAAAGAATTATTAGTGGGATCAAACTAAGCATTATCTTCGTCATTTCTGCTGGTTTTTTAAACAGTAGTTTGTCAGATCAATAAAAATAAATCTTCAGTGAAGAAAGTGCTGTTCCGAAGCAGTAACAAATGCTGCATTAGCATCTTACACTAGAGACTCCTATTCGGAATGTCAAAGGGGTTAAATGTAGCAATTTACATCATATTATTGTGCATAATAATGAATTGGAATTTGGATGTTCTCTAGGGACTTGGAGCAATTTATTTTCTATTATTAGGAAAAAAGTCAATGAATACACTTAATTTTCCTTGATAAAACTATTCATTCTACTTGATATTCTTCTTTTTTCTTCAAGTCACAGACAGTAATTTTTAAAGTGAAAAGTATGTATCTTTTTTATTCTAATTACTTTTTAATAATGCATTTATTGAGGAGTAATCTTTCTTAGCATCAAAATTCAGAATCTGGCTGTAGTTACTGGTTGCTTAGTTCAAGTAGCGAAATTTCCTATTATGCAAGGAGCTTAGGCGTTTAGTGTAGCTTAGATATAACTGCACTTTAAAAGTGTAAGACAAAAATTCTCTAAAAATATTCTAATCACTCATGTCTGAAGAACCATAGACCCTTTCTGCATATGAATGTTTCTGTGGTACTATATGGTACTAAAACGCTGTTAATGTGCATCTCAGCTGAGTTTCTTAGCACCTAAAGAAGACCTGAATTTATTTGCAACTCACAAATAAAGACTGTTGTGACTGTGAAGCCAGAGTCCCGATGCAAGCAGCTTGTTTGAAGCTACTTTCTCTACTGGATTCTGTGCAAAGAAGGGTACCCATGGGATTCCTGGGTTTTGGTTCTTGTTAAAATAATGATTTATTTTGCATTTATTTCACACTTATTATTAAGACTTGTGAAAAATACATGACCATTGGAAAAAAATTTTAGAGCTCAGCACTATCCCCCACAATTTACTACAGGAATCATTCTGAAGCTATATTTGAGAATTCGTGACCGTCTGGTGAGGTTCCCGTTGACTGGAAAAGGGGAAATATAACCCCCATTTTTAAAAAGAGGAAAAAGGAAGACCCAAAGAACTACAGAGCCGTCAGTCTTGCCTCAGTGCCCAGCAAGATCATGGAGCAGGTCCTCTGGGAAAATAAGTTAAGGCACATGAAGAGTAAGGGTGTGATTGGTGGCATCCAGCATGGCTTCACTAAGGGCAAATTGTGCTTTGGGCAATCCAAATCACTTTTACAGGCTGGGTGGAGACTGGATTGACAGCAGCCATGAGAAGAAGGATTTGGGGGTGTTAGTTAACAAGAAGCTCAACATGAGCTGGTGATGTGCACTTGGAGTTTGGAAACCAGGCATGTCCTGAGCTGCATCAAAAGGAGTGTGATCAGCAGGTCAAGCGAGGTGATTCTACCCCTCTGCTCTCGTGAGACCCACCTGGAGTACTGTGCTCAGCTCTGGGGTCCCTAACATAAGAGCTTGATTGAGTTCAGAGGATACCAAGAAGATGGTCAGAGGGCTGTAGCACCTGTCCTTTGAAAACAAGCTCAGAGAGTTGATCTTGTTCGACTGGAGAAGGCTCAGGAGAGACCTTAAAACAGTCTTCCAATATCTAAAAAGAGGCTACAAGAAATCTGGAGAGGGACTTTTTTCAAGGGCATATAGTGATAGGAGAAGGGGAAATGGTTTAAAACCAAAAGAGGTAGGTTTAGATTAGGTATTAGGAAAAAGTTCTTTATTATGAGGGTGGTAAAACACTGGGACAGATTACCAGAAGAAGTTGTGGCTGCCCCATCCCTGGAAGTGTGCAAGGCCAGCTTGGATGGGGCTTTGAGCAATCTGTCTAGTAGAAGATGTCCCTGCCCATGGGGGTTGGAACTAGGTGATCTTTAAGGTCCCTTCCAACTCAAACCATTCTATGATTCTGTGATTCTTTGAATCACTTAATTACTGTGCTGAGCTCATTCATTTTCTGGTTATTCCCAAATTCTTCCATCTTGCATTTTTGGCTGAATACCCTTTCATAGAAAATGCACTAAATGTGAAGCCTCCACCTCAACTGCCTGGAGTAAGGTGCTAAGAATATTCTGCTGAGAAGGAAGTGTTCAAAACCATTTAGACTAAAATAATAAAAATAAAATCCATTCAAATTTCTCACTGCCAATAGGCAATGAGCACTTGCATGTTATGTATTGTAAATATCATGTTGTATAAAACTCTGCTTTGGAAGGAAATGTTTGTGTTCAGGGTAAAAAAAAAATCCCCAAAGATTTTAACTCATCTCTTCTTATGCCCATATCCTTTTCCTTTTCCTTTTCCTTTTCCTTTTCTTTTTCCTTTTCCTTTTCCTTTTCCTTTTCCTTTTCCTTTTCCTTTTCCTTTTCATTTTTCTTTTTTCTTTTCCTTCTCCTTTTCCTTCTCCTTTTTCTTTTTCCTTTTGTTTAAGGATGTTCCATCACCTGCTGTACTGGGTGCTATGAATACTTTTCCTGGGCATCTTCACTGTGGAAGGAATATGAGTTACTATCTCAGTAGCAAATTGGAACCAGTCCACAGAACATGGTATTGTCACATCTGTTGTTTTGCAAATCCCTACAAGCTCATTGTTGTTTGAACTTACAGGCTGACCCAATATATTTTCCATATCCACAAGCTAAGAAAAATATACTTATTCGTAATGACGGTATCAAACTCAATGAATTTGTCAGCTGTCTAGCAGTGTTTCTAAAATGAGACTCTGTGATATTAGAATGGCAGAGAAAAACAGTGGAGGTTTCTCATAGATTTTTGTTTTCCGTTTTAAGGTTAACTTGCTCCTGTTGTTATCAGTAGAAGCACAGACGGCGCTATTACAAAATTGATTGTTTCAACTGTACAGTTGCAAAGCCAAGTGGAACTGTTTTGAAATCTTAAAATATGCATGAATGTATACATTTAAACAGGGAGGACTGGAATAAAATTTCTTGCTGAATCATTAAAAAAACATTTCTGGAATTAACAGGCCCAAGAATTGGGAAAGTGGAGGAAAGAAGCATTCACCTTTGGTTGCTTTTTGCAGAGTTTGGTTACTCTGCAGTCAGCTAAGTGTAATCAGGGTAACAGCTATGCTATTAATTAACAGTACTTTGGGGCTAAGTGGCATGCTGCAGCATTCATAAATGTTCTTTAGGTTTTTTTAACTCACCTTTCCAAAAGATGGACCTTAACATATTGCCTCTCTGAAATATTTTCGAGCATTTGCTATCAGCCCAGCTAAAGGTTCAAATACCATATGTGGTTCTTAGCTGATATAAGCCAAAACCAAATTAGGCTGCATGTTAGTAATTAAACATTGTGGATGATTTTTGACTAGTGCTTGTGCTATTCAGCCTTTGCACATTTTCAGTGGAGCCATTTTGCTTCATGCAAGAGAAAGCATTTTTCTGAGTTGGTACTCTATTCAGGTGTTCCCATAAAATCATATCAGAATGTTTTGAAGTGCATTAACTACCTTCAGTATATTTTCATGGGTGGCTCGTTCCTCTTTAGAAAAAAAAAATTCTTATATTTAAGGTAGTAATGTCTTGACAAAATTTCTATAATGTCTTAATATTCTTGCATGCAGCTGTGTTCTTATATGTATATGTTTAGCAGAAATCTTCCCTAACACTTGCAAAAATATATAGTTTGCAAGAGTTAATGATTTCTATAGAAGCTTATTTCAGACCTACCTTTTGAAAAAGTTGTCCTTCTAACACAGATGAACATTAACTTTGGGAAAATGTCTGCGTTGCACCTCAAAAGCTCCATCATTAATATTTAGTCATATTTCAGCTATAATTGGCTGGAGCATTCTATGTATTTACTTTTGAAAAAATACATGGAAAAGTATATAGAGAATATCAACATTGGAAAGGTGACATTCTTTCTTAGTCTGCACGAAAAGTGCTTTAATGAGTAGCAGGCTGAAGGCAGAAATTTGCTTTTGAACACCTTCATTGCTCTTTTATATACTCATAGAAAAGAGCAGTTTCAGACATCCATCAATGCCATCTTATTCCATTATCTTGGCATTAAGTGAATGGCTTTTTTACAATAGCTTTTAAACTTTATGAGAATTACAATTTTACTGCATTGCAAAGTTTGTTGTTTGTCTTTAGCATAAATTCAAGAATATAAGAGATTAATTTGAAATTTCCATTGATGTGATCATTATTCAACATAAGTCTGAGAATTAATCTACCTCAACATGCCATGCTAAGTCTACCTCAACATGCCATGCTTCATCTGAATGCTACATTTACCACAATGATATTTTCAGAAATTAATGTGCAGCTTTTTCAGAACAGGTTTCAGTGAATCTCCTGATGGCATATTTTTCATGGTATTGCTTGACTATTAGGAACATCCGAAGCTAATCAAAACACTATGCAATTAAAACATCTCAGAAACTTGTAAGTTAGAAATCGGGAAGGATCATTTTTGAGATAAGCAGTCCCCTTTTAATTTTCTTTTTTTTTTAGACAGTAAATAAATTTTCGTTTGAACAATTTTATGGCTTTTGCAACCTATTTACTAGACTCCACAATTAGGGTGGTACAAATAGAAGACAGGCTGAACAAATAAATGAACAATTTGAACCACATAAGATACGTCAAAGTTGATTTCTGTTGGTTGTTTTTTTTTTTGTGTGTTTTTTTTTTTTTCCTACAATGGTCAACAGAAATAAACTTGTGGTTTACTGTAATGGAATAACAAACAGGTGTCAAGCCCTCTCCAGTCCAATATGCTGCTGAAAATGCTGTCTAGTGCACGGCATGAATGAGACCCTGGAAATAACATTCAGCCAGTGTGAATTATAATAATTTATTTGAAATTAATAGAATGATGACAGTTTACATCAGCTGAAAAATTGTCTCCTGACATTGATAGTAACAAGATCAGAATGGGGAGGTTTAAGACACATAGGACTAACAGTTACATTTTCTACATTTAGAGATCTAATACATATATTGTCTTGAAGGACATTACTTTGACAATATCCTTAAATACTAAATAAAATAATTCTAAAAAAATTGAAGGAAAATGTTCACAGGTGAGTCAAAAAGTTTGGTAGCAGGTAATAAACCATAAATGTTGTATAAAATGAATGGAAAACAAATCAGTGCACGATGAGATAGATTCAGATGGTGCTGTACTACTGCACGTGTGGAGAAAATTTCTGGAGAAAAAAAATTGAGATGTAGCACTAAAGATTTTTTAAAATTATTATTCTTAATATTTTAATCTCTCCACCTTAAAGTATCTGTGTCTGTAATCAATCATGTCTAGAAATCATATTTCAGTAACTAAAATCCATTGTGATTTCATATTAAGTACCCAAGTGACAAAAGATTAAAATGGAGACCAGATCTGGGTGCAAAAATCACATTATTCATACAGCTGCTTTAATAAGTTCAAATTTAATATCGGTTCCACAGGCTAAATGGATGTTACATGAGCAGGTACATTCTCAAGTAGATAAGCAGAGTAGGAAGAATGTTATAGTAAGCAAGTAGTAAGCAGGGTGAAAAGTATGATGCTTACTTTTATCTATCTGTTAATGGAGAAATCAGATGCATGGCAGATTGCTAGATTTTTTTTACCTTCAATCATTTCCATATACTTACAAAATAAGAAATCATTGACTTGTGTAAAGTAATTAGTGAACTGACTACTATTCTGATGAAACTTGATCCTATCTTTCCTTTGTAAACGGATTGAAGTTATTAGTGCAATTCCATTGAGATTAGCAGTGAGTTTTAATATTGTGTGAAGTCTTGATATGGAAGGTTTCTTCAAAATTTGTCCCTTAGCATTATGAATGGGACATCTCTGGCTTAATTTTATGTATAATTCACAGGCATTAACACAGATGGAGAAGCAGGAATGCATCAATACATTAGAAGAACCCTTGTAGACTTCATTGCTTTTTGGACAGGTGAAGAGTAGAACTTATATTTAGATGTTTGCTCAGTGGTAAGAAGATCTCATGGGGAAATGGGAATTAAATAATACAATCTGTCCAAAGTAAACCATGTCAGTGTTTCTCATAGGCATTCACTTTTGATATGCAGGGTAATAGGCATTTTTCATTGGAAAGCTGTGCTTTCAGTGACTTATAACTTCGTCAAACGGTCGATCTTATTAAATTTAAAATAACTTTCTGTTGGATAGACATTATTTCTTAGACTAAGATTACGGAAAGGTGAATCAATTTAATTGTGTTACCTTTTGATGATTTCTGTCATGAGGAAGCACTAATGTTTCTGGATTTTGAAGTAGGTGCAATTTCTTTGTGGTAGCAGAAATAAAACTTTTGCAGAATAAAGAAAAATCAATCCCAATTCAGGCAAGCTATTAGGCTTTTAAGAATTTTGATCCTCTCATGCTCACTTCAGATTTGGTTAGGTGGATAGTTAATTCTTTTGAAGGGTCCATGTGAATAAAATGTTCTCCGGTATTTCTGTCTTGAACAGTCACACTTTACTGTTCATGAAGAATGACATGCATGAAGTCCACTTCTAGGAAGTAGTGAGCAGTTGTAAGCAAGCAGAACTCCCACTCTCCAACTGCCACCCTGGTGCTTGTAGGGGTACCTGAAAACAAAGGTACATTTAATGCTAAATTTAAGGATGATAGGCGGAATGGATGGGAAGACATCTGATTTGAATAATCCAGAGGAAATGAGATGTAGCCTTTGATCAATAGGAGTCATTGGATTTGGGAGCTGAGAAGAGTTGGAGAAACAAGACTGAAATGGGGAAATGGACATTTCAGGAAGAAAGAGGGAAAACATAACTTGAGCCTGAGGAACCTGGGAGGCTGAGAACTGTAGCAAAAAAACCAGCAAGAACTCACTTAGCACTGCAGTCCGCTATCATTTCAGATAAGGATTCGCAATTTTCACATGTTAAAGAAAAACAACATACTAATAGATAGGTAAATCCACTGGTAAAATGGATAGCTTATTTTCCTCTAATGTGTTCAATGGAGTGTGACAACTTCACTGATGATGTTGGACAGCTTTGGAGGTAAAATGAGAAAGGCCTGCGGTCTGAATATTGTCAGCCCTTTAGTAGATAGAGTTCATACATCATGTGTGATAGCAGTTCTTTTCTTTTTTCACTCTGGAATTTTCTGAAAATCGAGAACGTTGTTTATAAAACATTTAGTGTTCCAATTATAAAGAAAAAACAGTGAAATGTTAGGAAATCTTAGCATTAAGGTTGCCATTGGAAGATTAAAGAATTATAATAATTTGCAGTAAATAACTGGGAGTGGTTTGCGTCAGTTAAATTCACCAGAGTTGGCCTTAAATATTACATAGCTAGATTGGGACAAATTAATCACTTGGGAAAATCAGTTGAAATTAAATAATTCTTAATGGGAATGAATATGATGTATTTTTGTGAACAACTTTTCTTATTTTGCAAAAGAAAATCTGTAATAACTACAGATGATTCAGGAATACACCCTTTCTTGTCTGAGTTTACCTAGGTATATCAAGTATGATTGGGTCATGTTGTATCTCTCTTTGTACCTAAGGAGTACTTCCTTGCCTTCTGTTAACTTTGTTATCTAATGGCTCTCAGATTTTCCTGTAGCTTCATCAATTACATTTACTACGTCAGTAAATTCATAAAAGATTATGAGTTCTCTTGGATAACATGATAAGTGTGGAATATATGGGATACCTTATGATACTTCTTTTCTGTAGATTGATTCAAGTTGGTCTTTCGGCTTTGTCTCATCCTGGTTTTTAGGTGTGATTTCTCTCCCTCCAAACTTCTGGGTGCATTTCTTCTCTTAACTAAAGGCCTTGAAATGGACTGACGTTTCTATATTTACAGTGATATCCAATAAGCTGGATAGTAGAAAGTTATTTCAGAACTGTGTTTAAAAAACTCCCTAAATGCACAAGGATTGAAGACAATCATACTTCTGAAACTTCTGAAAGTGTAGAATAAAAAAGCAAGTGAAACCTCCCTAAAGTAATAAAAAAACTAAGGTAACGAAACTTTATAAATGTAAAATAAACATAGGATAAACCAAAAAGCCTCTGTAATGCTGTTATTACAGAGACTCTTTTGTGACAGCAAGACACAGGAGTCTGTTCAGGTGGATTTGTTATCCTTACAGCATTGGATCATACTAGGTGGCATCTATGCTTTATCTAAGCAGAACCAAACATAAGGTGACAGATAATTGTGAAATGAGGATACCATAAGCCTCTGCTTCCCAGATATCCTGTGCTCATGTTGACTGAAGTCACTTTTATTCTGTATCTTTGGACAGTTCAGACATTTTAATCTGAGGATCAGAAGATAGAAGGTGAGTTGGTGGATGCTAAAGCAGTCACCTTCATGCCATTTTTTCTTATCAAAGTTTCCATATCAGACTGCTGTTTTCCAATCACTTTTCAGATTTGACCCCATATAATTGCATCTAGTCCAGGAAAATTTAGACAAAAAAGGCCTTCAAGGGATTAGGGGTATTTTATTGAAGTCATTTCTTCTGGCTGTCATTTTTGTAATGTCTTTTCATGAGCTGTTACACACTTTTACATATTTTACTATATCTTTATTTCTTCCCTCTTGCCATGCCTGTCCTCAAAGGTATATTTTAGGAATCAGTGCCAAAAGAAAATAAAGCAGACTTTTGCTTCATTTCCTTCACAATTTAGTTAGCTTCATTACAGTTGTACCTTCTATGAGCTCTAGACATGAGTGTGTTACTAATGGGATTCCAGATTTAGAGGTAATGGGAAAATAGTCACTTTGGGGGATTCCTTTATGGTTCTGCTTGCTAAGCAAATTGACATCCCTGAGTCACTGTTTTCAGTACAGATGTTTCATTGACAGGAGTAGCACCCAAATTATCTCTCACTACTCACCAATTTCCAAAAGTCTTTGGAACATTTAGTGGCATGTACCTTTCTTAAATGCTATTTTAATACAATTTTTTTCTCAGTTGTGAATGATTGTTTTGTATTTGCTTTTCAGTGCTAATGTACTGATGTTGAAAGTAAAGTGTCTTTTAGCCTGTGTACTGGGGACATCTAATATATTTTTTTTGGATCTTGGTGCTCTGCGTGTGTTTGTGACTAAATAATGTATGTATTTCTAGAACTTGGGCAATACTTTCATTAAATTTAGCTTTTCTAGCAAGTGCATGGCACTTCAGCAAGAAAAAAGAAGCATCATCAGCATACTCTTTCAATACTCAGCTGCTTACAGGAAAAAAATGAAGCCCTAAACAGAGATTGGAACAATGGTAGAGATTTTATATTACTTTATATTTTGATTTATTGCTGGAAGACAAGAAAAGAAAATATTTTTCTTCAATACCAACTGCAGTCTTTGACCTCCTGAAATGTACTTTTTTAAAAAAAAATTTCCCTCTTAAATTTGCAACAAGTAAAAGGTGTCTGGCTTTTGCTCTGTGGCTACTTATTATTCCTCCCTGTTATTCCTTCAGAGTTTTATTTTCCTCTATATCCTTGTCTTTCTTTTATTGTTCTTTTTCTTTTTTAGAGAGTATATTTGTATGCAGTATTTGATGTATTTAAATTTCTTTACAGATATTATTCCCTGGAAATATTCCACAGGCTAATTCCATTAATCTTTTTTTTTTTTTTTTTTTTTTTTTTTTTTTATCTTTCTTTTCTGCAGTGTTTGAAACCCTGATATTTCCTCCTTTTCTTACCCAGACACACTCAAACTCTTCTTCCTGCTCTGTATGGTAGCATCGAAACAAATGTTGCATGCCCTTGAATAAATTCTTTGCTCTCTCATGTTGCTCTTTTTACTTTGTATTTTAAACATGAACTGAAAAGTAAAAGCTGACTTGAGGAGGACAGCAGGTAATAAACAAATGTTAATTATGCTAATAGCCATTATGAAAATATAAAATCATTCATTAGAATAGTGACTTAAGCAGTTGCCATTATGGGAAAACAATAAGTGAAGGGTGGGCGAACACTGACAGCTAATTCCAGATCACTCCAGTCTAGGAATGCCAACTCCTTCTATAATCAATTGGGAAAGTCAGACAATTCCAGAGGGAAGCTAATCTGTCTGAGATGGAAGAAGTGTCTTTCCGTTACTAGAAGCTTAGATGAGTCTCTCAGAATTTGAAGTGTGAAAGTAGGTAAAATTAATCATTTACTACATAAGTAGGTGTAAGTCAGAGTTATAAAGAACTAAGAAGGCATGAAGAACCAGAAGAGGTTTTGTCCTTAACAATGCAGTTAAATTGATACTGGAATGGCCAACATTGTGCTGGTCCTGGACTTGAAAAATTAGCCTGGTGCCTTGTGGGGATAAATAAATGAGGTGGTGGGGAGGAGCAGAGGAAGGGGGAAGGGCAGGAAGTTGCTTGGAATACCTTGCTTTCTCTTGCAGATAAGTAGAGGCAAGCACAGCCTACCTCAAGGTGTGTTGTGTTGCATGGAGTACAGAGCATTTTCATTAGCTACTCCCAACCTAAAACAAAAGATGTTATACTGCTTTGTGCAAATTTTTCTGGAAGAGAGTCAAGGAGAAGCTTTCATTGTAACACAGAAACTTGAAGTGCTATTAAAAAAGTGAAAGCAATATTGTAACAGCAGCATATCATTAAGCACATAGAGTATTTAACACTGAATTACATGAGGATATCTAATCACCAACACAGAAATGGAAAGTCTGGGCACCAAATAAATCAAGTCCAGGCTGAAATCTGGAACATGACAGAAAGAAAGTGTTTGTTATACACAGTGATCTGTGCCTGCTCCCACTGAAGTAATAGAAAAACTTCTTTTAACTGTAGTGACCTTTTAGATCAGGCCTGCTGTTCCCAAATACCAAAGGTAGGGGACTGGTTTTCCGTAGGGCTACTTCTCCTCTCCCTGTAAAATATACGTACGTCCTTGTACATATATTGTAAGTTTAACTAGTCAACTAGTCTCTCGTGTATTCAAAACATTCTTATTATTCAGTGTCACACAGTAAAATTATTTTGTACTAAAAACCCCAAAAGACTAACAGAAAGACTAGAAATGCAATGCAAAACTTTGTTGCACTTTGTAATACACTCTGGAGAAATAATCTGCCTCAAAATTCAAATAAAGCCTAATTCAGCAAAAAACCCCAAAGTCTGAGAATAATCAATCCTTTGTAAATTAAGGAAACTGGAAATAGTTAAATTGGAAATTCCTGAAACTATAATTTAGCAAGAAGCATTGCAATGTGTATATCAAAAGAACATATTTAGCCACTTAAGTGAATTGATAAACTTTGAGAGATTTTATGTTAAACTAGTTAAAAACAATGGGCACTTTTTGCATCATGCACAGCCTAATACTTGTAAAATGATGAAAAAAAAGTCCTAAATTTAATGTAAGTTCTAGAAATTTAGACTTTTTAAATAGCAATATTGTCTAATCATAATGTTCTTCCTTGGGATAAAATAGTTTTTATATAAATTACTAATTTCTCCATGGATACTGGTTAAATGCTTTCCCATCACTTCACCATTTACAAGAATATCTGCAATTAGAAATTTAACATTATCATGATGAAAAGTCAAAAACACACATTAGTAAATCAGAACTATAAAAATATTAATCATTGGGAATCTGAGTTTTAGGAAGACAATATACTTAAAACAAGAAATAAACAATGAAGGTACAAAACTGAGCACAGGTAATTATTCTGTATTCTGTGTTTACTTCGTTGTAGCTGTCAACAAATGCCTACACTGATTCTGTCTACACAACTTTGAGAACAGACTGAAATCTGTTTTGTTCACATCTGAATTTTATTTATTCAGCACTTCACAAGAGGAATTCTCTGAAGAACACACTTGTCTTATGCAGCTTGTGTCAGAACCAGTTACAAGTATGGTTGTTTAAAGAATCATTTCCCAGGCAAAATTAGACACTATAACATAGCTTTCTCTTTCTGGCAACCCTGACCAAACTTCTCCCAGAGTTTAGCATTTTACCAGTGTCCTTTAGGAGCCAGAATTCCAGCTGGAGTTCTGACTGTTCTCTTTCCTCAGCCTTAACCTTAATCTTCAATTTTTGCTTGCTCTCTGTGCAAAATAAACCCAGCTCAGAGTTTATCTAAGCAGGAGTGCTCAAAGAAAATGAGGACTGCCAAAGCAACCCTTACATCAGGAACTTCATTGATTCATGGTTCCTAGGATTGCATGTACTGTTAGTATCGGGGTTTTGATTAGGGTTAGGAGGACAAAGCTCAGAGTTCAACTTGGAATGGCTTTGAAAAGGCAGCTCCAAAGCAAATGTACTGGTGTCAAATGAGTTTTCTCTCAAGGAATCTCCAGTCTGGGGAAAGTCTGGGCGTATGGGAGGAAGCCCAGAGCTCCAGTGAGAGTAGGACTAAAAAGACCCTACCAAAATGAGGTGAGGGATAATAAATGAAGTTTTTACCATTGTTGAAAGGTCCAGGTCTACGGATCGGCCATAGGCTAACATTTTAATTAAGGCTAGGGTGAGGATTATTGTAAATGTTCAGGTTGTGAGAAAAAGAAAGCCAAGAACTAAAGTTGGATTTGGGATGGAAACAGCTACCAAAAGAAACTGCTGGACACAAAAACATTCCTCTCAAAGAATTCTTTAACTATGAGAACTCAGGTGTGTATTTTGTGAGACTAAAGGTAGTCTCAGACTGCCTGCCGTTCCTGGCTTTTCTTACCTGGAGTCTGTGAAGCCTCTGCTAGACTGATATGTAGACCTACTTTTTTGTGACCCTTTATTGTTTGTAACCATTTTTTTTCTGTCTGTGAATACACACACTCTCACTTTTGCAAAATTATGTTATCTGTTAAGATTCCAAATCAAGTTTAATTTTTTATTAGCTTTATTTTCCTCTTTACAGGTGTGCATGCTCCTGCTGACTCTGACCTCACTTTAAAACTGTTTTGTTTCCAGCTTTCTGTGAAACAGAACAAAATGTCAGCAAGTGACAAACTGTGCTTTCTGGATGTCATTCTAGAATATAAAATTTCTGAATGTGGACCCTAAATGTGGAGTTCACTGGTTTTCCTTTTTAAAACACTTCACTTTTTCTAAAGAACTTATGTTATTATCACTTATGTGATAATGTAGCTATCTGTAACATTTGAGAAAAATTGTCCACATGCTTTTAACAAAAATCTCATTTAATACTGAGACCAACCTTTAAAACAATAACAGGATTTGGAATTATTCTGTCTTGGTTGCCCCTTGTTACATTTGCACTTTTTAAGGTATCACATTTTCTCCGAGTTTGGACAATTTTTTGGATGTATATTTTATTTGTTATTTATCTGGCACGTAAATAATCAATTTTTAGTTTTGTTACTCTTTTAGTCTGTCTTCTATATGTAGCTGATAAAGTATATACAATATCTAAACCCTTGGAGAAAGCCTATGTGCTTTTCTTTTTTTTTTTTTTTTTTTTTGAATTAAGCATTAGTGGTTGAGAGCCAATTTTAGTTAACTCTGACTCTGGCTTTGGAAGGAAGAGGAGAACAAGAAAGCTGTTTGATATTCAATGATCACCTCCTCCAAGTTGAAGAGTGGCCAATCCCAACAAGCAGAAGTTGGGCAAAAATGCCAAAAGGCCTGTGTGGATGAGCACGACCTCTTGGCAAAACTCACATAAAAATTTAGTATACGGAAGTGGAAGCAGGAATAAGTAACCTGGAAGGAATGAGCAAGGCACCATTCCTGCAGAGAAGGTTTATGATATCTTCGGCTGAATTAGACTAAGTATTGCTAGCACTTCAAGGGAATTAGGAAGTGTTATAAGCCATGCCAGAGGAAAAGTTCTCTCAAATATGAGAAACAAATGAAAATTATAATTAACTATGGAAATGTATTATGGAAAGGTGAGAAACATTGTTTACTATGATAAAAACTGAACACAGCAAAAAGATGCTTGAATATCAATAGACTGGAGGACTATGACATAGGTCATAGGACAATAGAAATATTGGTTGGAAGGCACCTCCAGAAATTGATTGGTTTAAGATCCTCCTAAAAGCAGGACCTTTTTCAGCAGTTCATCAGCTTTTTCATGGCTTTGTTTACCTGAGTCATGAATACCTTCAGGGCTGGAATTTCTACAGCCTCTCTTAATGTCTTTTTCCAGTGCTGAACACTTACAATCCTTTGTGCCACTGACATCTTTTTCCCTGTACTATTAAGATGAAATTCTCATGTGTGGAGATTAAACACACAGACTCCTGCAGAGTTCCATGCCAAAAACTCCTTTACTGTCGGAGATTTTTTTATATCCCCCCCTTCTGGTTGGTTCCACGGTTTATATAGACTACACCTTTTCTTCTCGTGCTACTAACAGGATTGGCTGGATTTGAACATTGCTGCCCTCCAATTGGCCACTATGTGTTACCCGCTGGGTGACCACTCCCCTCTATGTTCAGGCCCAGCCCAGGATGCTCTGGCCAATTCCAGGATACTTGAGCCCAGAATGTTCTGGCTGATCCCAGGATGTTTGGTCTAGCCCAAAACCCTCTACACCAACATCTTCCCCTTTTTGTTTTTCTAAAAACACAACTTGCTTTACCATTTTTTCCATCACCCATTTACAAACAACCCAGAAAACCAAGGCACAATAAACATACTACATAACACAACAATTAACAGTATGAACCCTCCCTTTATCAGGGATAACATCCACCCTCTTAAACCTCAAGAACTTCGTACAATACAAGGTAGCAAATACAGGTGGTTTTATTGTCTGTCCAGCTCCTGGCAAGGCTTGACAGACTTTGCAGGCAGCCATGGGTAGGAGGACACAAATATATCCCCTCCCCCAGGTTACTTTAAACACACTAAGCAAGCCTTTTCCCATTCTCCAGCAACCGCACTTCTGCATTAACTCTTTCTTGCCTGAAATGTTAATCTACTACCTGTTTAAAACTTTGACACGAACCCAACAACAAAAAATACACAGAACATTGTTTGCCCTCAACACGCACACACACACATGCATGGGATCCCACAAGCACACTCCACACAACTACAATATTTAAAACACAAAATCCAGACAATCATTGCTCCCACTACATGGTCCCACATACAGAATGTGGTGCTAGGACCCTGTGAAGACAATGAGGAACCAGCTCCAAACAGCATCATCACAGTGCGAGTTGGCAGGCTCAACCTTAGCGGGTGTCCCCACAGAGGCTCTGCCTCCCCCACATAGCATGAGGCTTGGGACTTTTATGCTGACCAAAGTGCACACTCATTCCGATGCAGGTGGCCAGCCTATATCGGAGGAAGCGGCCAGCTGTATCTATAAAGATCTGCAAGTTAACAGAAATATGGACATACTCATATTTACCAACTTCTAGTACATGAGTATCACAGAAAGACTGTATCAAATGAGTTGTAGGCAAAGCACACAATATATCTGCCTCTCCCACCCATCTCACCTCTCCCTTTACAGCTACCCATTTATCATGAGGATCTGGGGGATATAAATCAAGCTCCTCTTCTGGATCAATCGGCCCAGGATCAAAAGGACTATCCAGGTCAGCATCAGAATTATCAGGCATTTCAGTGTTATCAAGTGCAGTTAAAACTTTTCCTCCTGCAGGTTTCT
>WYDI02009784.1:0-17598 GCA_009867235.2 Psittacus erithacus
CCCAGGGAAGTTGTGAATGCTCCATCCCTGGCAGTGTTCAAGGCCAGGTTGGACAGAGCCTTGGGTGACATGGTTTAATGTGAGGTGTCCCTGCCTATGGCAGGGGGGCTGGAACTAGATGATTTTAAGGTCCTTTCCAACCCTTACTATTCTATGATTCTATAGCATCTTCTGGAATGGTGGCAAAGATCTGGACTCATTATTTTAAATACATAGAGCTAGATGCAATTGCCATCCGTTGATTCCTTTTTTATGAATGGGCAGAAACTCACACCTCCAAAAAGTGAATCAGGTCTTCAGATCTTCAGAGAGCTGAATCACTTTGTGCAAATGCTTTTTTCTCCATTGATAACTGAAGGAGGTAAGGATGCCTGCATACCCAACTTGAGCATGAAAATTAAGCTGCTCACTTTGTAAGTGATTCCATTCACTTCAATGTGCATCACTTTATTAATTGCATTCTGCTATTAAATGAAGAGAAAAGATTTAGCTGGTTAGATAGAATATATATGAAAAATATGTATAAAATAAAAAATATAGAAAGTGTATGTGATATATATATTTACAAATAAAACATTATATATATAATTGTACAGATAGTGCAGTTCATCATATATATCTATATGATGGTGAATTGTGCTTTTATTAATTTGTGGATTAGGAAAGTTAATAGCCTTAGTTGTTGAAATCACAAGGTATTACCCCTACCCTCAAGGCATTATCTGTATTTATCACAAATCAGAAGGTCAGGCTTTTACTGTAAGTTAGAAAGAGATCAGGAGAAACAACTCTTAAAAATCATGAAAAACAAATCAAATTCATGGTAACTGGTTTTATTTTTTTCTGCTCTATGTGAGTTACTAGTCAGGCATTATCAGCTGCCAAAAAGGTTTATAAAATTGTACAGTGTTGAAATAAATATCGTTCAGCTTAGTTTCACAGCATTCTGCCAGTGTTTCTCATTTCAAATAATACCTTTTTTCCCACCTTGAATCCTCCTTTTTCTCACATGCAATTTGTAGAATTTATTCACCATAATTTGATTTTATGAAGTTAACATAATCTTCCAAATAATTGAAACTTAAGTTGTTTTTTGATTAACACCAGCTTTGGGGCATATTAATAGATCGGAAAATGTGACCATGTCAAAAGTGGTGCTGTCTCAGCAGGTTGCCTGTAAATCAATTCAGCACAATATTTTGATCAAGTACCATAAATATTTAGATGTAAGAGAAAAAAGATTGTAAATGATTGTGACCATGGGGTGCTTTATAAATATTTTATTATCACCATCCATCATCACTTTTTGGGATGTTGTGGTGAATAAATAATTTTTTAGGCAACAATATGAAGAGCTACATAACAAAAAAAGATTAATGCTGAAAATGAATACTATTTCAAATATTTGAACACTCACTGTGCTTTGGTCTCAGCAAGTGATACAATCAAATTTAGAAAGTTCATTTGAATTCTCTGTGGCATTTTGATTTGCTATATTGTCCTGTTAAAACTAAATGCATATAGGAAAAAAAAAAAAAAAAAAAAGCTTATTTTGAGAAAATAACATTAGATGAGATAGCATTCTTCATAGGAGTAGTTTCAACAGATGAAAAGATGGATGAGTTCCATGCCATGCTAAAGATGAGTGCAAATTTACAAAGATATGCTGTCTGCTCTTTGTGTGCCATAAAGTCTGTCTAAATAACAATATCCTCTCAGGGAGAGAATCTGCTGTTCTGGCTGCTCATGTATTACTGTATTTGGGCTATATCTATCTGCAAATGTTGTCTTTTCATCCGTGACCAAAGAATGAAATCTGTATGAGAGATGTGTAAAACATAATCTTCATTTATTTGTTAACAAAACAGGTTTTTGCGAAATCCTGTTTGCATTTCTTTTCTTCTGCTTTCCCTGGAAGGTGACTGTCTGCATTCACAGTGTGACACTTAAACTGAGAATACAAATTGCAGGGGTTTGTGGGGTTTTTTTGTTGGTTTGGTTTTTGTTTGTTTGGGCTTGTTTTGGTTTGTTTTTTTAATGACAGAGTGCATTAAACCAGAATGACAATCCCATATATTATTTTGCATCTTCTGTAATTCTAAAGAGTATGCTACAATTTGCTGCATTTGTCATGGAAAGTTTATGCAGAATACAGTTTTATGTTAGTATTTGCTGATACATAGAATTTTAAGACCAGAAAGAACCACTAAATTATATAGTGAACCTACAGTTTTTTACTCCATGGTATAAAGTTTCACCCAGTTAAATTCTGGGGGGAGCTGGAGGAGGGGAGGAAGAATAGTATAGAGATCTGAACATAGGCAATGTGCAGTCCATCCATGACAGGTAGCAGAGCTGGATTTTTATCACCAGTGAAGAGCACTGAATTATTTAAATTTGGGCTGTTCAGTGAGAGCTCAGACCATGACTGCTTTCGAAACCCTCCTGTGGCATTTTCCTACACTCTTGGTTGCATGGACCATGCCTTTGTAATTTCAGGGAGTGTAAGTTTCCTGCATAATAGTCACAAGTCTAACATTAGTCAATTCATCTATGTATTCATAAAGACTAAACAAACTTGACCCCTTGTATATCACAAGCTCAGCAGTCACGTAAGGTATATTCAGTACTGATCACAAAATGGTTTGCTTGCTATGTTCTATGGACAGCTGAGGGCTAGAATCTAGTTAAATTCCTGTGGCTTTTCAAGCAACCAAGAGGAACTGCCACTACGTTATGAAAATGTATTTTATACTCTGAGATGTCACCAAGAGTTAAGTCCTAAATAAATTCAGTACTAAGTAATTTCTGTTATAAAAACCACAGAACTAAACCAGAAATGTAGTAACATACAGCTGAAGTAATTTCAGGGGAGTGTTTAGATGGCAGGAGGAGATGTATATGTGGCCTGCCTATAGACTGAATTTTCTATTTCCAAACAAGCTGGTTGGGAAGACTTCATGGGACTATTAACAATTCTAACATACTAAACACTGCTGAAGTTCCTAATACTTTCTATATGTATTTGCTTAGGCATAGCAACATGCAAACTTAGTCTTGTGGCACCTGCTCTGCACCTAGATGGACAGCAGATAAAGTAGCCTATTTGTTCTCATCTGCAGAAAGAGGCCACAGAATTCCTTCCAAGGAATGTCTAGGTAAGCAGGTCTAGGGAAACCAAAGGCTTTATTTATTCTCAAGGGCATTGTAAAATGAAGTTCATTTCTTGGAAGGTGTCTTGCCTTGGAAAATGCAACAAACTGAAATATTCTTTAGGCTGCCAGGGCTTCAAAGACTTTGTGGTACATGACTACTTCCTGAACATGCACACATTGAAATGCGTAGAGGCTTATATGCATGTATGTCAATGCAGAGAAAGTAACTGGAAGTAGGCACAGAATGTTAGGCCAGATAAAAATAACATATTGACAACAGAGCCATTGCTGATGGAGGTGTAACTTGTAAATGGTAATGGTATTAAATTTCTAGGAAGGGTACCAGAAAAAAAGAAATTGAATATAACAACCTAAGAAACAAACGCTTTCATTGTAACTTTTGTAATGCAGCCATAAACGAAAGAAACTTGAAACAAGAAATATAGAATACTTTCTATGTGATCATGGTGTTAACAGCTACCTTTTCTGTAGTAGATTAGTAATTTCAGCATTCCCTGGGTGTGTAAGAATTGCCCTCCTTTGCAGTGTGTCATAATAATTTTTCATTTCTCAGAAGAGCACTTGTTACCAAGATCAAGGTTGGTTCTTGTACATCTATAAGACGGAAGGACCAGAATTTATCAGGAAGAAAAGGGAGCTGGAGCTGAGCCTTCCAGAAATGTTCTAACTACAAGTGGCCTTTGCACAATGTTTGAAACAAAAGGCAGGTGCCCTATCTGTGATCAGCCTATGGATATAAACTGGAGGAGAAAAAAACCCAGGTTACTGCATTGCTGTACTGTTCAAAGCGACAACCTGTTGGCATGTGTTAGTTGTACTCTAAAAATGCCAAACACATTTAGATGTTCAAGATATAAAGAGAAGTGAACACTTAGGTTTTTTTACTCTGAATAGATTTAGACATGAAGCAATCTTTGAGGCAGTTCTGTGTAGAAACAGAATTTCAAGCAGTTGAATAGCGTTGCATTTCAAAATGTCCATAAAGTCAAAATTTTTGAAATTATAGTTTGGATCTTAAACACCTACATTTCTGTGGAACCCATCTGGATCACTTAAGCACTCCACAGAATTGTGTAGAAAATCTTGTTCTTCCACGTTTCCCTGTCTTTTCAGAAAATACTTTAGTTGCTGCATTTCTGTATTCTAGGCAGTACCTTGCACCCACTTTTACACCCCTGCTTCCTGCCCGCCTGTTATTGTGCTAATTAAGGGTTCTTGCAGCTTATCTCTGCTAAGTAATGCAGATATAAGTTAACCTTATGTTATTATTTAGTTCAGTGCTGATGAAAAAGAAGCTTGAGCCAAGACAGAGAACAGGAACTAGCAGGGGTTTCTTGATCTGTACATGAGTACAGAGGATGCAATTCCAGGAAGGGAAGAGAGAAGCAGCAGGTTGCAAGGTGATGGTGGTAAGTCTACCAAAACTGACAGCAGCAATGGTAGGAATCCAGGGACCTTGGAACAAGGTGATTTGGGTACAGAATGTGATTTTATCAGCACTGACTGTGCCAGGTGGAATGACAATGGAAGGAGCCACTATAAATATATTTTTAGTAGTCACTGAATCTTGCAGTTAATTAATAATACCAAGAAAACACATTCAGCACAGCATGTATGTGTCTTTGTAGCCTTGGATCATATTTTTCTGCGGTTGAGAAATAAAGAACAGTCTAATTTATTTGTCCAATATGTAAAAGTAAAAAAAAAAAAGTCAAAAGAATCTTTTTCATTGCGAACTGTTTTCCAGGTTTTATACTTAATAAATACAACAATTGCAAAACCTCTGTGAAATGCAATGATGTCACTTTAGTTCTCAATAGATGTGGGGAAGGCAATAAAAAAAAGTGGTCTCAGATAAGGTCATTTAGTAAAGTAGCCCTTGAAAGCCTGAAAACTCTTTCAGTATTTGAGGTTAAATAGAACTGAAAATGTTGCTATTGTTTTCTTTTTTCTTTTTAAGGTACAATATGAAAAGTTAAATAAATATGATTGCCTGAAACACAACTGTGGCAGTGTTCAAATCTACTATATTTTATGTTAGTATCCCTCAGGCAAAGAGTACCTATTCTTTTTTTTTTCTTTTTTTCTGAGACCAAAAAGTCTCACTGAGTGGAACTTATCCTGTGGTTTTGACTCTTTCAGAATTGAAGAATGAATTTTCTGGCTTAAAGAGAGAGAGTTTTGGAGAAGCAAGTTCAAAAGCAGCTGGTCAACATACCAGAAGCTAGTTGCTAATTGCAGCAGTAAGTTAATCAATGAAATAGCAGTTTAGCTTCTGGGTCTAATAAAAAGAGATAAAAGACCACACAGAAATTCCGGCATTAGGGTATGACCGACTCTTGAGTGGCATACATTACTTTCCTTCTTACACCTGTCTGCTTTTGAGTAGGCAAGTCATGCATCTGCTTGACAGCTATTAAAAAATTAAAATAACAACAAAAAAGCATTTTTGGGTAAGATCTGATGTAAATATTTACAAAGGCAATTTAAGGGAGTGTTTGTTATGCACTTTCGTGTTTGCTTTCAAAACTTCAGCTCCAGAGACAGATGGCTTGTACAGTTTTATCAGCACTTGTGTCATTATATATTCAAGCAGCCAAGACCGATAACCAGCCTTACGGATTATGGATTGTTCAGAGAACAAATATTTAAAAAGAAAAGAAAACAACACACATATCAATGAAGTACTTCAGAGTGGAAAAACTTGATACAGAAATTTCAGTGACATTTTTATGAAGAGAAAGGAAAAAAATTAATGCAATTATAATATTAAAGCAGCAGGAACAGGTTTTTTAAGTGGTGTCATTGTATGTGGTAATGAAACAACTTTAGAAAATCAGGTGAAAACTATTGTTCAGCAGTGTTGGAGGGGAGAGATAGTTACCATTAAGGCAACATTACACTTTCTCAATACAAAGCAGTCAACTCTCCAGCGCAAGCTACCCCCAGAAGATCTCTCTCCCCCCATACTGCTCATGATCATTTCACTTTATGCTACTAAATAGCAACTTGAAAAAATAAGAAGTCTTAGAAACGAATAAACTGTCTCTACTTGATAACATAATTACACAGAATTCTTTTTTTTTTTTTTTTTGTAGGTGAGATCCTTTTTTCTCAAATCTGTTTTTCATCTTTTTCCAGTGTCTTACACTAGGACATTCATGGAGTCTCTTAAATGATGATCACCATCATTTTTAGCTATAATATTTACAAAAACATTATGCTTGTATCTGAAGACCTTAATTGGAAAGCAGGTATGATAGGCATGCATCACATGCATTATGAATGAAGCTGCCTTCTTTCTAAATCAGTAAACATGATCATTCCTTGTGGTAGCTCAACAGTAAAATATATTATTTTAATAATCTTCATTTAAAGAAAAATATTTTGTGGATTTCTTTTTCTCTTGTTATTAAAACAGTAATTGTTGATTATATATAGATGAAGTCTTACAATGTATTTTGTAAACTTAAGCTTCACAATATTTTAATAATGCAACTAATAGTCCCTTTCCTTACAGATTTGAAAGCATGAGTCAGAGCACTGGAAAATATGCACGCTCACTTGAGTAGGAGTCTGAACCTGTTCTCAATTCTGGACATGCATTTTATTCACAAAATTTTTGCATGTAGGCATATGTAGAAATGTGTGCAGATTTACACTATACCTCACAGCTATTTGAACAGTTATACAGCTAAAGTTCTCCTACAGTCCCCTCCTTCTGCCTCACTCTGTCTATAACTGTTACTTGGTATGACCTACGTCCATACAAAACTTGTAATTGGTCAGCCACAGAGACTACCATGGTCTTGCCTTTGGCTGAAATCTTTGCATAGGGAAGGTTGACTGGAGGAAGGCTTGCATACAATAATTAATTTTTGAAGTCTTAATGGGACAGTGGTATTTTATTAAAACAAAAAAATCACAAAGAGTAGTTCCTCCTGAACCGCTGACCATCTCAGCATTGCTACCCCGTTCCTGTCTGCTTCTCACAGTAACAGATATCTAAATATTCCAGCGCTCTCCAGGAAGTTTGCCAACTTAAAGATGGCTAAAGCAAAGGATGTTTTAAATCCATTCTGAGTTTAACAGCATTAACTGCCTAGAACTTTTACTACAGAACACAAAACAGAGAAAGTAAATCTTCTGAAGAGTTTGACTTGTAGCTTATAGGGCCACATGTGTATTTAGTCCAAAATAAAGTCAGCTTATTACTCATTTAAATTTTAAATGGAAATGAATGTCTTATCTCTTGAAATTTATTTAACTAAACAGAAAAAATAACTTACTCCCTTCAGAACTATAGTACTGAAGTCTCTCCTGTTAACCTTTTTTTCCACTGTAGATTGCATGCACTGTATTTCTTGAAATGTGTCATTCTGTAGTGAAAGGTTTTCTTTGTGTTTTGAAAGTATTAATCCCTATCATGCCTTTTCTCCTTGGTCAGCAAGATAGTATTGTACTTTGAGAGCAGGCAGGTTGAAAATAGTTCTGCCACTTCCCATTTTCCTCTGAAAATGGGGAAAAACTAATAAAAATTAAATCTCTGTTGTCAGGAGAAAAAAAAAAATCAACTTTTAGCCTATAGATTAATGTTTGAAAATGTTATGAATGTACCATGAGTACTTCCTTATTATTGGTGTTTTTTTACTAAGTACCTGCCTCAGGTTGGTTATAACATCATATTAGAGGATTCAAATAAGGGCTTTATAGAAAAAAAATATCTCTCTTCCAGGGAAATATCACAGTTCTCATTTTAGAGTCAAGGTTCACTGAAATTTCTGCTAAACTCCTACTTTACAGTTGCTTTTTCTTTTGTTCTCCTAATGGTTCCGGCTTATTTCACCTTGTATTGATTTAAATGGAAAGCAGCACTGATTCTGTACATTGTTCATGCTCTAGTTGTCAGCAATAGGACACTTTCTTATACACGGAATGCAGAAGCAGCTTTAATTACAGTTTATTATATTCTGTCACATCAACAGTGTACTGTAGAGTCTCTAGATATTCAAAGATGAGCTTCTCAGAGATAAGATTAGCTAATTACATTGTAACATACAGAAATATACCTGATTGCATTTTCTGTATGTGTGTGTAAAAGCAGTGGGTTGCTAATCTGTGGAATTTATAATGTGCCAGTTTAAAAAACAAACAAACAAATGCAAATCCACAACAAACAACCAGGAAAGAAAAGCAAATTCCATTAAATTAATTAGGATAATTTTAGTATTCAGAAAAAGATTTGTTACTAAGGGCAATTCATTGTATATGCATGGAGTATGAGAGTGAAATATTCTTTGGCATCATAACACAGAAATCTTTCTTAGAGTGTCTTCACTTATGATTTTGAGTCTGAATTATATTATTATAAAGGTATGGCGTTTTTTGCTTATGTACCACTGACATTTTTCTTCTGATTAGTACTGCTTTTTTTAAGAACGCTTCATAACTCCACTACTCATGTCTACCTGCTAACATTCTTTCTCAAAAATCAATCTATAATTTCCTCGCTGTCACTTGGCTGTTTAATCAAGGAAATACATCTCCTTAACTCTTCAAATATCTACAGCACTACCCAGCTGTTTTACTCTGAAATCAAGAAAAGGCATCTCAAATTCTTGCTCAGAATTATAATACAATTAGTAAAGAGTCATGACAAAGTATATTGCAGATATTGAGAAATATCTAACAACACAAAACTTGACTTTTCTGCCTTTTTCCTCGTTTGTCCTTCGTCATACATCGAGTTTAAGCAGATGAGCAAATTAAGCTATTTCAAAATGAAGTAAGACTGAGAGGAATTTAGTGCTGCTGAAGATATGGGTGACCTGTCTGCTTGATTGCAAGACGCCTGCAGCTGGCCAGCTGTGTCCTCAGTAGTGTGTGAAAAATGATGTGGATCATTAATATGCATTATAATTTAGCAGATTTTTTTGTCTCCTGTGGTCTGATATTCCCGAGTTGCAAAAAATTATGAGAACTCTTTATCAAGCACAAGGTTTACATAAGCCTTTTCTTTTATTATTTACACATTGATTTTTATGGTTGCACAGCAGCTGAGATGTGTTTAATGGTCAGAAGACTTACAGATTTTGTTCTCTTTCCTGTTGCAATCTTTGAAGAGTTTCATGGTTTCATATTAAATACATCAAAGTTTAACTTCTCTCTTGCTTGTTGGGAGCGTGCATCAGAGTTTTATCCACTAGGTAGATATCTAGAACTATGCATCAACCCAAGTCTGTAAAACCAGTAGTCATTAGAGTAATCCCACATAGAGAGCATTTCTTTGGGCAAGCCCATTTTTGGGTAGTATAGATGTTTCTCAGTTTGCAGTAGGCTGTTAGTTCACCAAGGCTCTGCAGCAGTGAAGTGAGTTGAAAACAGAAGGGAATACATCCAAAGTGCAGAATTTAACAAGCAGTATTAATTCTCACACAGAATCTGCCAGGGTTTGTTTACTTCCTCTGACATTTTCACCTACCTAGCTCTATTTTCTTAGTGTGACTGAGAGAGTTAAGTTTATTCACAGTAGATTCTGAAACAGGTGACTTAGGGCCAATTGAACTGTATTTCCACTTTTGGACACTAAGTAGGACATATACTTCCTGTTTATGTTTCTGGTGGAGTATATACCCGCAGGACATATACTCCCTGTATGTATTTATGGTGATGGATGAAAGGGAAAGGTGTTTGTTTGGAATCCTTGTTCAAATTATTCGTAGTCTGTCATTTAATGAGTAGCAGCTGACCTTGATGTAAACTGGAACATACAGAGAAAATTCTACAGGAGCAAGTACAAAATATATACTCCCTATATATGACCTACAAAGCAACTACTTTCTAACAGAATTAAAATGTATCTAGGATTTATCCGTGCCATATTTTGTTGCAGAATCATTGCTTATTTTTTCATGAGAGTTACGTATAAATTTAACGCCAAATATCACAATCTAATATTATGTCAATCTAATATTATGTTTTTTTTTTTTTTTTTTTTTTTTTTTTTCCTACAGATGGACCTCTTGGGCCACGAGGATTGGCTGAAGCCACAGAGATGTGTACTCAAGAATGCCTGGTTTTGGGTCATTCAGACAACTGTTGGATGCCTCCCAGCTTGGGCCCATACCAACAGCCAAAGTCTCCTCTCTCCACCTTTGCATCTCAGAAAGAATGGGTTAAGAAGGACAAACTAGTTAACGGACACACATTGACCAGGACCTGGAAAGAAGATAGCAACAGAAACCAGTTCAGTGACCGAAAGCAGTATGGTTCCAGTGAGGGCCATTTCAACACTGGCAACCACATGACTGACATTCCTCTGGCCAACTTGAAGTCTTATAAACAGGCCTCAGGAGCTGTCGAGAGTCCAAAGGAGCACCAGCTATAAGAAATGGTTGCTTTGGACCAATGACTTTAGCCTATTGCTAATACTGTGTGTGTGTCTGAGCTTTATGTACTGGGTAGACCTCTAGAACTATGCTTCACATAGCAGAGATATGCATATCTTTATGTTAGCACCGTGGAAAGTATGATGTCCTGCAACATGAAAGGGTGTTTCTACTAGTTGTGTGCTTTTGTTAAATAGATTAAAATCTGCAGAAATCTCTCCAGTTTGCAAATATCCTTTTTTTCTGTTTGTTTTTTGACCCTGGACTGCTGCTATGAACAGAAGATGCACTTGGAGAGTGAGAGAGCAAGAAAGTTCAGTGGATTGCAATGACTGAAAAGCATATCCAGTTAGAAAATTGTGCTTTTGTTGTCATTGATCTATGCCTGGGACCATTATACTTGAGAACATACTGCAAACAAAACAACTGAAACTGTAAACATTAAACTATTGTGCTATTAACAATGTTAGTGGACACTTATAAGCCAATCAGTGTTCAAATACTTGTAAATAGAAACAATTATTACTTACAATTTTTGTGTATTTATAACCTTCACTTGAAAAGATACTGTAGCATATTTCTGTGTTTCACAGTTGCTTTTTACTCCCTTTCATTTGCTTCCAGTCCTTTTGCTTTTATTTTCAGTGATGGTGTTTCTGCCTTAGTAGTCTGTCTGACACACAATGTTCCAAGGAACTCAAAACACTTGTGTTAAAAGAGAAAAAAGGAGTGATGGGGTGGGAAGGAAAGTTGGTCATAGAAAGGAAAAAAGAAAACATACTTCATCCTATGTAGTAGCAAATGGTGCCAGCATTCTGGTAGAATTTCTTCTTTTTCTTCTCTCTTTTTTTTTACTATTAAGAAATGAAAGGAGCTTAAAAATGTAGCTTTTTTTTTTTTTTTTTTTAATTCCACTATGTTTCATAAAACAGGAAAACTGCAAAACAAAAGAAGAATATTTATAGTGGAGGATGAAAGGGGAAGCTGTTTGTAATCCTTGATCAAATTAGCTGCAGTCTGTCATCTAATGAGTAGCAGCTGACCTTGATCTCAGCTGGAACATACAGAGGAAATTCTACAGGAGCAAAATACAATGATCATGTTTTTTCCAGTTGGGCAGGTGTGTGTCTATACCTAAGACAGTTTATATTGCTGAAACAGCAGCATTTGTGTTGATCTTCATCTGTGTTAACGTTGTAGTAACACAAGTGTTTTTAGACCATAGCCACAGAATATTTAATGTGTTGTGCCTTCATGATGTAACAGAGCATTCTCCTGGTAGGCTAGTTGGGGGAACTAAAGGGTTAAATCTCTAATTATTGCTGTTTAACTGTTTATTATCATAGTTGGTCAATGCCTGGCAGGTACCAGTATCATGTCACCTCAGTCAAACCAGCAGAGTGACTCCTAATGTTAATAAGATCTAAGTCGCACGCAAAACAAATCCAAATCCAAACATTTTAGGTGGTTTTTGTTAAGGCATGGCAGATGATCTACACAAATAAATAGCATGCAAAAAAAAAGAAAAAAAAAAAAGAAAAAAAAGTCCTTACAGAGAAACAAAAAAGTTACTTATGCCACAGTGAAATATCAGTCTTAAAGTAACAAATTTAGCTAATCTGAAGGTGACTTTGTTCTTACCAAAAACACGAGCTTTTTTTCTTCTTTATGCTTTTGTGTGTAGAAGTTCACATTTTATATATATATATATATATTTTTTTTTACTTTTTTTTTCATTCACAGTATAAAAGGCATAAAAATGGGTTAGGGGTGCATTGCTTATTGCAGTACTTATGTCAGTTTGTGAGGGGGTGTTTGATGACTTTGACAGAATATATATCTAACCAGTTATCCTTGTTACTGCTTTGCTAGTTCAACATTATTTAGTTATTCAGCTCTTCCAATAAATGTTCTGAATTCCTTTTTGTGTTGTGTTAGTTCTTGGGTAGATGCCTAAGGGATTTTATTCCTGTTAATTTCTCTTTCTTCCTATTGTTGTTGGTTGGCTCATTTCTTTGTTTCATTCTGAATTTCAAGTTATTTTTTCTGAGACTATCATGGTCCATTTGGTTCATATAGATACGCATGAGAGTGGAATATACAACAAAAGTGATGAATCTTGAGGGCCATATTCTGTCATTCTTATGGTAAGTCGGAATTTGTTCAATATGAGTTATTTGAATTGGGTTAAGTTTTACTTACCCAGCACAAAAGTGACAGAATTTAGCCCAGATTTGTTAGACATACTTAAGCACATGTAATAAGCATCCTTGCATGAGTTTTTGCAACAGTACAGTGGTAGCATATAGAAAAGTCAGCACTTGCCACACCTCAGTCTTTCTTTTGAGAGTAAAGTTATATAGAAATACAGTAAACACGTTGTTATAAGGAAAATTTGTGTGGTTACATAATCACTTTTGTTGCAGCACAGTAAAAAAAAAAAAAAATAAAAGGAAAAAAATTAAAAAGCCCTGAACAACCTGGAAAAAGATGTATCAATATAAGTAACCTGTTTTTTAACATGCTGAGTTTCCAAGCAGACATACCTTGAGTTCTATATTAAAACCAGAAATGCAATAATTATCTGAAAACCCAAATCGCACTATTTTAAATTATAAGTGCCTTTGAAAGAGAACATATTTGAAAAATCGTTTATCACAACAGAAAGTAAATGATGTGACTATCGCTGCAGAAAGAGAACTATATTCTGTTCTAACCCATTACTTTGTGCTGCCATCACCTGTGCAAGCGAAGCACAAATATATATGATATAGATATCTAGCAGGTGGAATATTTATTTTTTGGGAGAAAGGAAGTAAGGAAGAAAGAAAGGAAGGACTATATCTTAATCCCTTTTAAACCAAAAGAATATTTTCCAGAGGTTTCCAAGGAATCTGGATTTGGCCATAAATGTGTAGTCAGTAAGTGCCCATTCATTAAAAACTATTTGGTTTGCTGTGTAAGTAATACTGGTACTGCTATCTAAAACTTACAAATTTAACTAAAAATAAAAAAAAAAAAAAAAAAAGAAAAAGAAAAAGAAAAAAATCTGACATGAATTCAGTGCTTATGCCAGATGAAGAGATTTAAAGAAAAAAATAAAATCCCACTGCACAGAATGAGAAGGCAGCTGAATGTTGGAAACTATTAAAAAGTTTACTAGCTAGGAGGCTAAACATTACTTAAAATTATTGGTAAGCAGGCATGCCTCTCTGATGCCAGTTCTAGCTTTTTTTTGATTCAGATAGGAAGATTGGGTGCCATTTATTTATTTTTTTATTAATGCTCACATTTGAAGGACTGCTAAAAAGACAGACCAAAGGGGTTTTTAATAGTCCTTTATTTTTACTGTCACTCACCAAAGTCCTTTGTCCAAATAGAAAATGGAAAACCTGCATAAATATAGTTATTTAGCCCTACTTAACCCTATGCTGTGTCAGCTCTTACTAAACGTACAGCAGCCAGGACCCCCTTCCCAAGGAATTGTCTCAAGGCAGACAAAGAAATACATGGAGCAGAATTAAGGAGAATACAGAAATACAAACCAATTCTAACAAATAGATAGGAAGAAAATTGAATTCACATTACTTGCTTAATATAGTTCTTGACTTTTAGGAAGGAATCATGATCAGAAAGAATCTTAAGGACTTGAGTATGGAGTAAACAGAACTCTAAGGGAAAACTCTTTGGGTATATAAATGGCATAAAAGCCAGAGACATAGATCTGTGAGAGGAAAGATCAAGAGTGGCAAAGACTGAAAACAAATACATAGAGAAAAGAGGATCACAACACTGATCAGAAGTGTAATCTTCAGATGTTTTTAACAAAGGGAGGCACTAGTAGCTTTAACAAAAAACAATGGGAATCACGGGACATAGCAATAGGCAATGTCAGGAGATCCACAGGACTCATGACATGATAAAAGGCATAGGGGTAGTCTCTAAGTAGCGTCTGACGCCTTAAAATAAGTTGCAAAATTACTTCTACTGGCATGAGAGCTCATATCCAGTTCAGACAAAATAAGTAATCCGTGATGACTGATTTCAAGTGACCACAAGATATTTAGCTGATTCAGCTAGTAAAACTTCCTTATGGGGTGTATTCTTGCCATAAAGTAAAATAAGCAGGGAGAGTTCTCTACAGCACGTGTGGTCACATGTGCCAATTCAGACAGTGAAAGCAACCAAGTACTCAACAGCATTATCTCTGAATGTTCAATTCTTTCCTATTTAATACACTTCTTCAGCAGAACTGTGTTCCAAAGTCTTGACTTTGTTTAATGTATATGCTTGCATTCCTTGCTACTGTGATGAAAAGCACCAAAATGGAAACCAATTCTAGAGCAGAGCAAAGGTTTAGTATACTGAAAATATGATACAGTATCACCCAGGGGTGTGAATTAGCTCAGTGTATCATGTACAGTTAAGGTCTAACTCAATATTAGTTTTATTCACTTTCACCACTGGTCACCTCAGTGGACACATCCACCAAATATAATCACTCCATAATCCAAAACCATCTTTGACTTTTTCCTCTTGTTAAAAAAAACACAGCTTCTTTTATCATAAACTGCTTTTCTTGTGAGATCCCATTCTATACTTTGTTTTCAACCACTTGCACATAGTAAGTTCGTAACATAGAGGGACAGATTCTGAGCCCTTCAGGCTTCACTGAACCTCTTACAAAGCAAAATATCAGGGCCTGTCCCCCATAATTAGTAACACAAATAGCAAGTCCTTTATATACAGTGGACTAGCAAATACTTGAAAAGAAATAAATTTGTAATTTCCAGGTTTTTAAAACACGATGTAGCTTTTTTATAAACTGAAAGTAATGCTAAAAAATGCAAAATTAGGGAATATTTTTTGTTGGTTTTGTTTGCTTAATTGATATAGACACATCACTTCACTGGAACTTACGTGCTGATATGTATCCTCATCCTGCCAAATGCTGTGCAGCTCTTTTGAAACACTGAGTGGGCTTTATTTCTTTAGAACACTGCAGTAAGCATCCTCTTCTAGAAGCAGCTCCGTGTTTCACAGGACTAGGTCCATATTAAGGAGAATATCACAGACATGCATTTCATATGCTAAGTTTTGAAGCAAGAATTGTTTAAATGCAGCATCTCATGGCTCGAACTATAGCTTTAAGTTTATACTGCTACCAAAATTGTACGATAGTGAAAGTATGTCTTTAAGTACCAGAAAGTATCCAAATTCTCATTGTGTGTTACGAAAAGAAAGAACTGAATGTTCCTCATTTTCAAAAATAAGTTGTTTATTTTTACCACAGTCATTCTTAAATCCACCTGTTGTGCCTAGGTATTGCAACACATTCTAATATTGCATGGCATGTAAATAGATACCTTAATTACTCATAATAATATGATTATATACACACATATACATATATAGATTATATATATACTTAAATATTATCAAACGCGTAATTACTCAGTATTATTTAATGGAATTTTGGGACTATGGATTTTGTTGTTTAATGTATTTTAAACTGTATGAAGCAGCATATTCTTAAGACTACCCTCACCAATGCTTTTGATTATTTATTCATTAAATAAATTGCTTTCTTTTGCTTGTTATAATCCTGTTTGTACAACCATGTGATAATGTTAAAATGGGTAAGTACTGTACGGGAATTATAACTGTTTCTTTCTTGTCTAAATATATACTTACAACAATATTTATTAGTGATCTGAGTTTTAAGAATGTCTTTTTGCTTGCTTACTATCTCCTTACACATGGTACAAATTTAAAGGGAAGCTGAGATAACACTTCTTCATGTAACTCTGAATGCGCCAATGGCTTTTAAATGTCTTTTTGCCTGTATTCATTCGTGAAATTACGACAAGAGCTGTACTTTAAATCAGCCGTAAAATAAATACATAATACAGTATTTAGGGTTTACTTACTGTAGCTATCATAAGTGAACCTACATTTTTCATTTCTCAGGTAAAGATATATTAAGGCTCAGATGGGGGAGGGAGAGACTCTGCATTCAGAAAACAATTTTTAGAATAGCTGATTTAACAGAAGATGTGTCAGAAATCTTGTGTTCTAAAGAGTGCGTTTTTTTCATATTTCACAGTCAACTTCCATCTTTGTCTAGGGTCAACTAGAATGTGTACCTCTTTGAGGAGTTCTAACTTTTATTGTTGATAAAACTGAGAACTACTTTTTGTAACCCTTAGTTACATCAAAGCCAATGGGAATTTTCTTGATAAGTTCAAGCCAGTATTACACTGACATTTAAATGTGTATCTGTAAGAAGGAAACGTACCTTCTGCTTTTTTTCAGTCACTAGAATACTCCATAGAAAGATTCTTTCCTCCTCTGTCCTCCCATCCCCTTCCCTTTCACCCACCTTATTGTCTTGGATGTTTTCTGGAGAGGTAAGTGCTGCAGTACCATGAAATGGTAGACCAAACTTGAGGAAGTTGAGGGTTCCTAATGCCTACCCAAATCAGTCAAGTTCAGTTAAGACAGTTAGTTAAGTTCCTTGGTTACATTTTAGGTAATGCCAGATGGGCGCTATTTCCACCAGCCATTTCCTAAGGCTGTCTTTTAGAATTTGCTTTTCTTCACATCACTAGGGAATCCCCTACTCCTCAAAAATTTTGACATTAAGCTGAATCTGTTACTGTGTTACATTTACCTGTACCACATCCTTCATAAGGTATATAGTTTTCAGTTTCTTTTCAGGTAGGGAGTTGAAAGTGTGATCTGTGTGATCCTGCAGCTATACAGACATTTTTGACATGGGACATCTTGTCATATGGGTACTAATAGAAAAGAAGGCTGTTGACCTCACTGCGTTCAGAATGGAAACCAGAAAAGAAAGTGCAGCAGAAAGATGGGAAAGGGAGTGGATAGCTGTTGCCGGCGACGGCGCGGGGAATCAAGCGACGACTCAATATGAGTGATAAGCAAGTTCCACTTTCGGTGCAGCTTATATACCTTATTCCACTAATTTATGCACACCTGTCATCACATGAGTGGCTAAGCCTAAAAGTTTA